>JZKD02S2245465.1:357553-377186 GCA_000966675.3 Picea glauca | reverse complement strand
CAAGTTAAATGAGTACATCAATAAAAAATAACATACTAACCTTGCAAGTTCAAAATTCGAGCTATGTAGATCGAGAATTGGATTTGTTCAATCGGTGGGTGACAGAAAAAATAAATAGCTCAAACAAAAGCCAAGAAAAGTGTCGCAACTATAACAATTGTGTCGCAAAGTCTCTTAAAGTCATGTATATATAGATAAAATAGTCAACTAGCCATTAACGCCGACCAATGAGATAGACAAAATTTTCATTGCTATTTCCACAAAAGTTTGTCGCTATAGCGACGAAAATATTGACTAAGTTAAATTAAGATTTTCATCGACATTGCAACAAACTTTCGTGGCAATAGCGACGAAAATCTCGCCCTGTTTAAAAAAAATATGAAACTAATGGAAGCGTGGAAAATTTTCATGGAATAATCCGCCCATATGTAGTAGTGCTTGGAGCACCTGGTGCATCCTGAAGGGCACGTCACGTTGTTAAGTAATAAATGGATAAACCTAGATGGCCTTAGGATGAATAACGTGATAAGAAAGATTTAAAACATTTTCCCTAACAAAATGTCGCCCAACCTAGGAAAATAAAGTCTAGGTCTAAGTGATGCTTGTGATAATTTTTTTGTTTATCTATTTATATAAAAAAATTAAAAAATAAAATAAATAAATAAATAATAATGATAATCATCATTAATCATGTGATGAGAAGGGGGTAAGTAATTCAATTAATTTATAAATATCTTTTGGGGGATAAAATTTAAGAGGGGGAAAAAGGGGAAATAATTTTTTTATCACTTATGTTAATCAAAAATGTATTTATTAAAAATGAAAAGGGGAAAAGGTTAATTTTATACACCTACCAATTTGAGTTTTAAATGAAAAGGAAAAGAGGGAATTTAAAAGAATTGGGAAGCTATGAAAAAATGGAAACATAAAAAGAAAGGGTAAACAGAAGGGAAAAGCAGAAAGACTAACTTAGTAAGGTATCTAACATTTAAGAACTTTCTAAATTAAACTCAACTAGTAAATTAATAAGGGGGGGAGTCATTAAAATGTGTAAGGGAATTTGGGGACACCTAGGAGTGATTCTAGGAATGCTTTTAGGTGGGTGAGGGAAATAGGAGTAATTAATTTATTAATGAAATTAATTTATGGTGTAATGAAGGGGATGGGTGACACTTCTATGGGGACGATTTTTATGAATTAAATTTTTGAACAATAAATTAAATGGGATTTTGGGAAAGTAAAGGACTTAGAAACTCTTTATTAATGACGGAGGAGAAGGATGATGGATCTCTTATGTTATGTATAACGTTATGCTACAAAATTTTAGACTTGACTAACTTAGCCTGTGGGAGTTGGGATACCCAACTCGGTGAGGAGGGGTAGCTCAGCCTTACGAGGCGAGCTTGGAGCTAGTTGATTCTATGGTTTAGTGTGTGTGGCCCCTTTGCAGCTTGAGGGGATAAGGGGGAAGAGGAGTAACACTAGTGTTGCCTTGGAGGTACCGGTGAAGTCTCATCAGTTGGAAAGAGGGAGATGCATGGAGCGCACGGGATAAGAGATCAGAGTGGGTGAATTTGGCTATGATATGATTCCTTTATTTATGCATGGTAGATTATTAGTATACTTTACGCTTTTAGTTCTGTATTTTTAATTGGGTAAATAAAATAATTGAATTAGCATTTTAATTGATAACTGAATCTCCCCCATAGCCTTAAGCTCACTGTTGATTGACTCCCTTGGCATCAATCCTTGAATGTTATGACTTTCCTATGGTTTTATTGATTTGTGATGATTTTGAGCTTTTTATCTGCCTTCGTCCCTAGCTCACCAGTCCACACTTGAGCAATCGGCTAGGATCCGAATCAATGGTCGTCACTTCGGTGTTAATAGACCTATAGATCCTAATTCCCTTCTTTTTTGTGTGTGGATGGTGAGAGAAGGATGTGTTGCCCAATCGTCTACCCCTATTGATTGTTCTAGGTTGATTGATTGTCTTGCGTCTTGTTGCGATTGTTTACCTTTGCTATTATTATTCCTTTCCCTCAGCGAACCGTGTATCATCCTCTACGCCTTAATCTTCTGTTTTTTATGCATTTTTGGCGAATTTCTTTGTGTTTTCAATGCTTTCCTGGAGAATTTACTGTGTGGTTTTATATATCTGGTCTCCCATTTACTCTACGAATTTTACCTTACATTTTTCATTTCTAGCATGCGATATTCCCTTGCAATTTATTACTTTAATGGCAAAGTTTACCCTGCAACTTTACCCTTGGCTTACACATTTTTGGCTGCTAAATTTCCCTCCTTGGACTGCGTTTTCTTTTATATTTTATGACGGAGTCTGGATATGCATGACTTTGTTTTCCTTACCTTTTAGGGACAATGAGATTGAGGTGAAACTCAGCAACATTTTTGTGGGTAATACTCATTTTTTTGTTTGATTGAAATCTGTGAATTGATGATAAAACTCAACGCCTTACTTCTGTTAAAACTCAACGATTTGTGAACCATTTCCAGTGATTCTATATGGTGATAGATACAACATTTTCCCCTCTGCAAATTAACATATCTGAAGGTGAATTTACCTGCCTCTTGACTACGAAGTCACACACATTTTCCACTGAGAAGTTGCCCATTTTTTAGTGTGATTCTTCCTGATTTACACATCGTGTATTCTTCACTTTTATTGACTGTGATTTGCATTGAAAAACCTCACCGCCTTGATGTTAAAACTATGCACACTTTCTTAATATAACCAGTTATTAGAATGAAAACATTTTGGTGGCAGTTAATTATTATGAATTATCTCTTATATTATATATTTATTAAATGACAACGAATATATATTCCATTCTATTGTGTATAATGTACAACGATTTTATTTAATGAAAAATGCGAGCATATTTAATGGCAATGTGATTATAATTAGTGGAGAATGCGATTGTGTTTAATGGAAAATGGGACTGCATATTTATTTAATGACAACGATTATATATTTCCATTTCGTTGTGGATAATGTACAACGATTTTGCCATTGTCAAGACTACAAATTTTTCTTCTTACCTGACGTTGTTAACCTCTTTAGGAATGCCTTTGCATTTATTTATTGCCCTACGATTTTTAAAGGCATTTTCATTGCCTGAACTTATTGCTTTGCGTTTTTACCTCGAATGCGTTTCATTGCATGTATATACTGCTCTGATGATTTTTCGTTTTTAAGACAACTCTCGTTGCCTGTGTGCCTGACAATTTTTCCTTTGGACTGCACTTCGTCACTAACTTACCTTGGTTCTGCGTTGTTACACTCTCTAAGAGTGTGTTTTCATTTATTGATGGCTTGCGTTTAATGTGTTGTCATCTATATAATTCCTCCATTTAATAGTAATTAACTCTCACCTGCGTTTTAACATTTTTGACAGTGAAACATTAATAATGATTATTTATTTCTTGAGTTTAATAGTAATTAACTCTCACCTCCATTTTAACATTTTTGATAGTGAAACATTAATAATGATTATGTATTTCCTGAATTTAATGGTACTTAACTCTCACCTGCATGTTAACATCTTTTGACAGTGAAACATTAATAATGATAACCACTTTTTATTGGCTAGAAGATAGCATTCTCAGACCACAAGTTTAGTAAATGGCATATGTTACAACCTTAATACCGTTATTATGGCTAGATAGGTTTTCAGAAGATAATTTGTTAATAGCATTATAATAATAAGCATTATGCATGATATCGAGAATGTTTTTTCTCTATATATTGGTATTGCTAAGATTAGATTGTATTAATGGTAGATAGATTTGTAATTGTTGTCTAATTTGTACTTTAGACTTGCGTCGGAGTTATCTAGAGTCTTTGGTCTAGATAGGATGTGTTGTGCCAAGGTTATTGACATGTCTATCACATGGGGATGACATGATTCCTGGTGAGGGGATTATGGTGCGCCCTATTCAATAGCGGTGAATGAGAACTTGGGCAGAGTCGGTGCCTTACGTGTAAGTTTTGTCGATCGTTTTAAGTTTTCGTTTGGTGCATAGGTGGAATGCATTCATGCGTTTGGCTTGCGCACCTTGAGGATCTAGTGTTTTTTCTTCAAGGTCATTGTTTTAGGAGGGGGATGTTCTACCTTAGTTTGTAGGCATGGCTTTTTTGCATCAGGCGGGTACTCATTCCTCCTTGTTGTTCTATGCATGTTTTACCTAGCTGTTCATTTGCCAGTGCGGGGAGCCATAGTGTATGTTGCCCAGACTGCGTGCTTGTGTTCGTCGTCAGTCATGTGGTTCAACTGTTGTCTTCTTGGCCTTCCTACCAAAAAAAATAAAAATTAACTTCTACTTCACTTGTAGTCCTAAGGATGGGGTTGTTCCATAAACCCATGCGGTTTGAAGGAAATTGGAGAAGCACTTAGCCTCTTTAACCTAAATGTTCTCTTAGTTTGATACCATGAAAGAAATATAACAAATAATGGTTGCAGAAATGACGTCCCACCACTTTCGATAAAAAATATTATTCCATACTCTCGCAGTATATTACTTTATCCTTGTTAGAGGATGTACTGTCATTTAAAGAAGTCAGATATAGTTATTCTCACACAACTACATAAATTATACACAGAGATAATCCAATTCACACAGATGCATAAATACGAAAGCGCAAAAAAAACCTAGATTCTAGGTCTGAAAACAAACTGTCTCCTTTCATAACTGTCTTGGAAAAAATTATTTAACTGCTGATAAGAAAGTTGGGTAGAACTTTACACCTTGGCCCTAGAGATGGAACTAGTTCCTATCGCTCCAGGGAAAAATCCATAAGAGGTCTCGCATAGAAGAAGAAACCGAGATGTTGGAGCCAAACCCCACGAATATGCCAATTAATGGAAGGAGACCAACTTCACCTTTGTTTCAAGGGTCGAGGAAACCTCAAGCTCAACGCATAGTAATTGTACCCTTTTTTCTTGCGATTTTTCCTTTAAAAAAAATGTTATCTGTTACCTGCACTGCATGGCGATTTTTACCATTTTGAAGCTATGATTTTGCCTTTATGAACACTGTGTTTTTACTTTTAAATGACAACGTTAATACCCATTTGTTTTTACTTATATTTACCTGACAACGATTTTAGTTGTCTTTCCTGTTCTGAACAACGTTCCTCTGTTATTTCTTGGAAATAATAATTATTGTTGTTGGATAATGTTTAATAATAATATCAAAAAGCATTGATTGGCTCTGATATGAAATTTAATCTTAAAAAACAAGATAACATTAAAATTTCCATTGAATAGCTTAGATATGGCTTTCATTTATAACCGCATTACAACATTTAAATTTGCATTGAATGGCACTCATTTATTGACAACAACCACTTATATAATTTAGACAATAATTGCAATTTAATCGCCAACAGATTTTATATATGATGGACAACATGATGTAATTCATATTGTTGATAGTATTATAACCTGTGATATATAAGGAGGTTGATTAATAGTGTTACATTAATAACGATATATATATATATATATAAATATATATTGATATTGATAAGGTTAAAATCATTATGTACTGTTAAATCGTTAAATTAGATTGGTGTTGGTTGATTATTTAGGACTTGTCACTTTAGACAACATTGTCGATTAGTTAAATGAAGTCGTATAAGATCAATTTTAATTGATGAGTAGTGCACTTATCTTATAGACAGGTACCATGCTGACAAGCGTGTTGATTTTGTTGATTTTTGTATTGTCTCACACTTTATAACGTTTTGTCCTTAGTAACATTACAATAGTTTACCCTTCACGCCTAGACTTGTTGCTTGACTTGGGGATTCTTGGTTGTCATCGAGTCATTTAATGGATTACACATTTTTTTAGCGATGTCTTCATCCATCTTGTCTATCCATTTCTCTTGTTCCAGTGTGTGGAGTCATAGTTGTCTGTTTCCTATTTGGCGGGCGTGGTGCTGGCCGTCAGATGTGTTGTTTAGCTGTAATCTTTGTTGTCGTCCGGTTTAAAAAAAATATATTCTGCACTTATGCTTCACTAGTAGTCATAACGAAGGGGTCGTTACATATGGTATCAGAGCGGGTTCAACACTGCGATTGTGGATCGCCAGGATTTCCACTCCAATAAACCTTTGATTTTTAACCTAGCGCTAAATAAAACCCTAGCGTATCCATGCGATGATCTCAATTAGAGGACACCACCAAGGTTCGTGGCGTGGTGTCGTGGAAGGAGGTGTGATGCCTCTAGAGGTGCCTAGACCATCAGAGTCTAACCCCCAAGGGGAATAATATGTCCTTAGGCTAGTGTCGATTGTTGTAAGGGATGATGATGATGGTCTGACAAGGTCCTTCCAGAGATTCTCAGGGGCCTTGATTCACCTTTTGTACTGAGATAAGGCCAGGGCACCTATATCCCGGAGGGTCCATAGCGTGCCCTTCTCGTACTGTTAGTTTTCGTGGCAAACTCGAGAAGGTCAATTTTTTTTCCGAGTTCTTGGGTGCCCTGGACAGAGCATCCATCGAGGCATGGTGGGAGAGTATGGCGATGTGATTTTATCTTTACAATTATACTTCCCAAATGAAGGTCCACATGGTGATATTTCAACTGAAGGGTAGCGCTCTTCTATGGTGGAAGAAGCTCCTGCCGCATTTGAACATGGCGAACAAAGACCTGTCTTGAGAGTGGTTCGAGGAATGGTTTCGAGAAGTGTATCGATCGGAGGAATTCGTTGAGTGTCGACTCAATGAGTTCAATTCCTTGCGACAGGGAGACCGTATGGTGCTTGAGTATGAGGCCCTTTTTTGGGGCTGCTTCGATATGCTCCCACCAAATTACCCAGAAGCTTAAGGTCAAGAAGTTCAAGTTTGGCCTTATTGTTAGAATTCGGCTTCCACTTCGGGTACCAAGAATACTGGACTGAAGAAAGTGTGTTGGATTGTGGGGAGCCACATTACTAGGATTATTGTCTAGAGGAAAGGGCCAGAGCATCTGGATCAGCTGGACCCACTACCATGGGAGTTTTTGGCAAGGCCCGTCGAATTCATGCAGCGGTGCATAAATGCCAGAGAGAGCACCAGTCAACTGCACTCGATATGTCAGGTGTCGTCGCTGAGAAGACCCTTAGTATTTGATAGATCCTAGTGCTACCAAGAGTATCATTTCTGGTACAACACTAAAAAGGATTTAGTTAAAGGTAGTCGAACATGATGAGTTTAGCTTGGTAGAGATGGCTTCAGGAGCCAAACTAAAGGTTGGAGGAAAGGGTACAAGTTGTACCCTTAACGTGGGAGATTTTGTCACTAAGGTCGACCTGTACGTCACGATCTTAGGATCTTATGACATTGTAATCGGTATGGACTGGTTGGAATCACATGAGGCAATACTCAACTATAAGATGAAATAGTTGATCTTGGTCAATGAAAAGGGACAGAGATGCATGATTGTATGTCAGAATCAAGAAGTTTACCTGAGGTTCATCTCTTCCTTGAAGCTATGGAAGAACATGAACAAGGGATGTAAGATTTATATGATCCTTGCGTTAAATGAGAAGGGAGTAGCAGAAGGTATACAACACCTTCGTATGGTGTGAGAGTTTGCGGACATCTTCTCGGAGGAATTACATGGGATGTCACCAAAGAGGGAATTGGATTTTACCATAGACCTAAAACTGAGGACTAAATCGATAGCTAGAACTCCTTATCGGATGTTGACCCCAGAATTACAGGAGTTGAGAATGAAACTGAAGGATTTTCTTGACCTGCGATGTATGCATCCTAGTGTGTCACCGTAGGGATCACCTGCTAGTTTTTCATAGGAAAGAAGGATGGGTCGTGGGGACTCTTCATTGACTACAATCAATTGAACAAGGCAACGATCAAGAATCAATATCTGTTTTCGAGGATTGATGATCTGTTCGATCAGATGAAGGGTGATCAGGGTATCACCAGTTACAGATCAAGTAGGATGACATCCCTAAGACCACCTTTAAGGCAAGGTTGGACATTACGAGTTTACTATTTTTCCTTTTGGACTAACAAACACCCTAGGGGTATTTATGAGTTTCATGAATGGGGTGTTCTGTGAGTACTTGGAGAAGTTCGTCCAAGTATTCATTGACAATATCTTTATTTACTCTCGGATGATGAAGGAGCATGACGAGCACCTACTTTTGGTACTACAGTGTCTGTGGGAGCACAAATTGTATGGGAAATTGTCCAAATGCTTGTTTTATCAATAGAAGATTCACTACTTAGGGAATTTCATCTCTGACGAAGGTATCACCGTGGATCCAATAAAGGTCGAGGCTATTATGGAATGGCCTACACTGATGAATGTCCTAGAAGTGCGTATCTTCATGGGATTAGCAGGATACTATCGATAATTCGTCGAGGGATTTTCGAAGATAACAAATCCTGTCACAGAATTCCAGAAGAAGAACAAGAAGTTTGTTTGGACCGATAAGTGCGTAGAAGCATTTCAGAGGCTCAAGGAGTTGTTGACAACAACACCAATACTAACAGTCCCTGACATGGACGTGGACTTATTGGTATGCACTGAAACATCCAAGGAAGGATTAGGTGGGGTCTTGATGCAAGATAGTCAAGTGATCACTTACATCCCAAGGAAACTGAGAAGGCATGAGGAGAACTATGCAACGCACGATTTGGAGTTGTTATCCATTGTATATGCAGGGAAGGTTGGGAGATACTACCTTGTTGGATGAAAAATCAAACTAAAGATGGACCATGGTGGACTACAACACCTCTTTACGCAAGGTGACTTGAACGCATGACAACGACGTTGGTCAGAATCTCTTAGAGAGTACGAATTTGAGATTACTTACATAAAGGGAATAGTGAACCGAGTGGCAGATGCACTGAGTCAGAGACGACGCATCTTTTCGGTGTTTCCTCTTCAGACAAATTTATTTGAAAAGATTCTATATTTACAGTGCAACGATGACTAGTACAAAGAGGTCAAGGATTTTATCGGACAAAACACAATGATGGTACCAAGATTTGAAGGATTTACATTAGATGAAAATGGAATACTGAGATTTAAAAATAGAATTTACATACCACTGAATGACAAGTTGAGGAGTTGATCCTAAACGAGGCTTACAAGGTAGTGTACATGGCTCACCCAGGAGTCACGAAGATGAAGATGCCTTCCAAGCTTCTTTATGGGCTACCATGTTGGATGCCTTGATTTGGGATCAGATTGAGGATAGGGTCCTGGTGGGACCAAAAGAAATCCAAGAAATGTAATTTTAAATGCAAACTATAAGACAAACGATCAAGGACACGAAGGATCAACATAAGAGTTATGTTGATGCACGTCGTGTGGACCATAGTTACGATGTGGTGATCGAGTATTCTTGTGTTTGAAACCACATAAGAGTTCGATCAAGTTGGGAAAAGGGGATAAACTGTCTCTTAGGTTCATGGTCACCTACGAGAGTGTGGAAAGGAGAGGCCCATGGCCTATTGACTAGCCTTGTCGATTCTTGAGGCGTTTGCATGATGTATTTCACATATTTGTTTGAGACATTATGATTAGTGATCCTACACATGTTTTGACTTGACCACCTTGCGGGTGTTGGATGAGGGTTTTCTCATGGCTAAGCCGATCCTCATCCTAAATCATCGCATTCGAAATATGTGACGTGGAACAGTAGATCAAGTCAAGGTCTAGTGGGGAAACTATAGTCCGCACTCGATGACCTGGGAGGATGCATATGATATGCACCAACAATTTTTATTTTTTGTTTATAGAGAGACTTATTATACAGTGATACACATTTTTTTGACACTCATATATTGTGAAACTT
This sequence comes from Picea glauca, assembly GCA_000966675.3. Lineage (NCBI taxonomy): Eukaryota > Viridiplantae > Streptophyta > Pinopsida > Pinales > Pinaceae > Picea > Picea glauca. The sequence continues at coordinate 367,346 of JZKD02S2245465.1, read as the reverse complement.
TGGGTTTATACCAACAAGGGGTGTATGTAACATCCCTCTGTTGCACAGACTATGCAAACTTATTCCTTGAGAACACTTGCTTGCAAGCGATCCAGATTATTATACTATTGGCCATTGATTATTATTATGAGGCATTATGGATGTGATTATATGTTATTTTTCTTTATTGACTTAGACAGGTGCTACTGACGCGGTTCTCCTGAGTGTGCAGTTTGGACCTTGAGAATGCAGAGGCATCGATGAAACCCTTGGACTATAGATCAAGTGAAGGAGTAGACTATTAGGGTTTGATTGTTCTATATATGACTTATTTGCATCTGATTAGACGTTATGATTGTGGAGTTTATTCTCACATGATTCTTTGATGATGCAGGATGACAATAGCTTGTCGACCAGACTCACATGTGGAGTAGAGGGGTCACGCACGACTACTAGAGACGTTGAGGGAGAGGTGTGGACAACAACCCTGCACAGCCTATTAGCACTCTCATCATGGCTGGAAATGTAGGTTAACGACTACCTAGTTCGGGAAGACCCATGATGTCGTGAGGTCAGACTACGATAGTCACTCACGATGATTCTAAGGGGCACACAATAAGGCAGGGGCCTTATTCCTTAGAGGCCCTTAGTCTCCCACAAGATCACGCTGCAAAGTATTGACTCCAGGTTCTTGATGTCTACCAAGTCAGTCAAGAGGAAAGTGGCACCCTTGGAGCACGTAGTGCGTCCTAAAGGGCACACCGCGCAAGAAAAACTGAAAGATGCGAGTGGCACCCTTGGAGCACGTAGTGCGTCCTGAAGGGCACGTCACGCAAGGGAAAGGAAATGAGGCGAGTGGCACCCTTGGTCACCTAGTGCGTCCTGAAGGGCACATCGCATTGTTAAATAATAAGAGAATAAACCTAGATGGCCTTCGAACGAATAACATGATAAAAAAGATTTAAAAACAATTTCCCTAATAAAATTTCGCCCAGCCTCGAAAATTAAAATCTACCTATCTAAAGTAATACTTGTGGTAAAAATAAAAATAATAATCATCATCATTAAACATGTGATGAAATGGGGGTAAGAAACCTGATTAAATTATTAAAATCAAGTTATTGAGGGATTTAAAAATTTAAAAGGGAAATGATTGTTTTGTTACACATGCTAATTAAAATTTATTAATTAAAAAGAAAAAGGGGGAAAATGATAATTTTCTACACTTACTAATTTGAGTTTAGATAAAAATGGAAAGAGGGAAATTTAAAAGAATTAGGAAACTAAGGGAAAAAGGGGGAAACATAAAGAAAAAGGGAAACATAAGAAAAAGCAGAATGACCAACTTAGCAAGGAATCTTTCCTTTAAGAGGTTTCTAAAATTGAACTCAACTAGTAAATTAGTAAGGGGGAAAGTCATTAATTTGTGTAAGGGAATATGGGGACACCTAGGAGAGATTCTAGGAATTCTTTAAGGTGGGTGAGGGAAATAGTAGTAATTAAATAATTAATTAAATTAATTTCTGGTGCAACGAAGGGGATGGGTGACACATGTACGAGGAGGATTTTTCTGAATTAAATTATTAAACAATAAATTAAATGGGAGTTTGGTAAAGAAGTGACTTAGAAATTCTATATAAACGAGGGAGGAGGAGAAAGCTGGATATCTTATGTCATGTGTAACGCTACGCTACAGAATTTTAGACTTGACTGACTTAGCTTATGGGAGTTGGGATACCCATCTCGGTGAGGAGTGGTAGCTCAGCCTTGCGAGGCAAACTGGGAGTTATTTTTTCTCTGGCTTAGTGTGTGTGGCCCCTTTGCATCTCGGGGGGTAAGGGGGAATACAGGTACCCCTAGCATGGGCTGGGAGTTACCTGTGAAGTCTCATCGATCGACAAGCTGGAGCTGCACGGAGCGTGCAGGACAACAACTCAGAGCGGACGAGTTGGGATATGGTACGCATGCTCTAATTCTGCATGGTAGATTATTATTGACTTTATGCTTTCAATTCTATAATTTAACTATTTAAAGAAGGTGTTGACTTAGCATTTTAATTGAGAACTTAAATTCCCATAGCCTTAACCCCGCTACTTGACTTGATTCCCTTGGCATTCAGTCCTTGATGTTGTGACTGTCCTATGGTTTTATTGATTTGTGATGAGTTTGTGTTGTTTACTTCTCCCTCGTCCCTATCTCATCATTCCACACCTAAGTACTCAGCTAGGAGTCGGATTGACAGTCATCGCTTCAGTGTTAATAGACCTATAGCTCCTAACGCCCTTCTTTTTTGTGCGTGGATGATGAGCGAAGGATGTGTTTGCCTAGTCATCTACCCATGTGTTTCTTCTTGGTTGATTGATGGTTTGTCTTGTGCCTTTTGCAAATGATTACTTCTGCGATTGTTAATCCTTTCGTTCCATGAACCGCGTAATAACCTCTAAGTTCTTCTTTAACTCTGCGTTTTATCATTTTACCTACAACAACTTACCTTCTACTTGACCACGATTTACCCTTTTATAGTCAACAATTTACCCTCATATTGGACTACGACTATGCCTTGATTTAGACTATGAACTTACCACTCTAGACGAAAAATATATTTCTTTATGATAGCGTTATCAATTTTTATTTTTCTACGTATCGATTGAGTATATTTGCAGTGTATTTTATGGTAGTGTTATCAGTTTTCCATTGATAGTGTTACCAACAACCTTTAAACCATTATCATTGTACCTAACAGATTTTTAATGATAAGGCCCTTGGTGATGGGAAATAACATTGGTTGTGTTTTCATTTGGGTCTACGTCTCCAACGTTTGGTTAATCCATGAAGTAATTCCTTATATTGACTGCGATTTCTTATGCAAAACTCAACACTTTTTTTTATTAATGAACCCAATGAATTGGATATCAAACTCAACGATGTTTTTTATAAAACTCAGCCAACTTTCATTTTTCTTTTCTGGGCGTTTACCCAGCATCCAATTCGATTTCCTTGGCGAATCAACATTGATTTTTACTTTTAAACTTTTACCCAGCCACTTCAATTGTTTCCCGGTCATTTTGTGATGGCTTAGCTTTTGCGATGTCCTAGTGTGCCTACGGTTGGTTTAAGATTGCAACCACTCCCCTTATTTGCATCATGATTTTACCCTTTACCGACTGTACAAGGTTACCTGTTATACACAATGATTCCACATTTAAATTGCAATTCGTTACCGAGGATAAATCTAAGAATATTTATGGGCATGATAATAGAAAAATGATAATTATCACACAGACTTAAGTAGCTCTACACCGAATCATAGAAAAAATAAATGGTGTATATCACCCTAAAATATTTATTCGATTTAATCTTAGCATTACCCTAACTGGAAGTACCAAAGGAAAAATCCAACAAAGAAGGACGAAAAAAATTATGTTATAATCTATTTGTCATTAATGGTAGGAGTTCTAAACATTGAAATTCCAATACACAATGGTGAACCCATACTCAGTGCGAGTTATATGGAAGTTAGACAAGTATCATTCGGGAGGAAAGTTTGAAAATAGAGTTGTTTATAAGCATGTGAATAAACCCATGCAGTTTAAAGGAAACTGGAGAATCACTTATCCTCTTTAACCTAAATGTACTCTTATTCTGATACCATGAAAGACATATAACAAATAATGGTTGCAGAAATGACGTCCCACCCCTTTCGATAACAAATATTATTCCATACTCTCGCAGTATATTACTTTATCCTTGCTAGAGGTTGTATTGTCATTTAAAGAAGTCAGAGATAGTTCTTTTCACACAACTACATAAATTATACACATGGATAATCCAATTCACACAGATGCATAAATAATAAAGTGCAAACAAAAACCCATATTCTAGGTCCGAAAACAAACTGTCTACTTTTGTAACTATCTTGGAAAAATTTATTTAACTGCTAATAAGAAAGTTGGGTAGAAATTTACACCTTGTCCCTAGAGATGGAACTAGTTCCTATCGCTCCAGGGGAAAAATCCATAAGAGGTCTCGCACAAAAGAGGAAAATGAGATGTTGGAGCCAAACCCCATGAATATGCAAAACAATGGAAGGAGAACAACTTCACCTTTGTTTCAAGGCTTGAGGAAACCTTAAGCCCAATGCATAGTAATCGTACCCTTTTTTCCTATGATTTTTCCTTTAAAAAAATGTTATCTGTTGCCTACACTGCATGGCGATTTTTACCATTTTGAAGACTGTGATTTTGCCTTAATGAAGACTATGTTTTCACTTTTACCTGGTTGCGTTAATACCCATGCGTTTTTCCTTACATTTACCTGACAACGATTTTAATTGGATTTATTGTTCTGAACAACCTTCCTCTGTTATTTCTTAGCAATAATGATTATTTTTGTTGGATAGCATTTAATAATAGCATCAAAATGTATTGATTGGCTCTGAAATGACATTTAATCTTAAACAACAAGATAACATTAAAATTTGCATTGAATAGCGTAGATATGGATTTCATTTATAACCACATAACAACATTTAAATTTGCATTGAATGGAACTCATTTATTGACAACAACCACTTATATAATTTAGACAGTAATTGCAATTTAATCGCCAACTGATTTTATATATGATGGATAGGATGATGTAATTCATATTGCTGATAGTGTTATAACCTGTGATATATAAGGTGGTTGATTTATAGTGTTACATTAATAACGATATTTATATATTCATAAGGTTAAAATCGTTATGTACTGTTAAATCGTTAAATTAGATTGGTGTTGGTTGATTATTTAGGACTTGTCAATTTAGACAACATTGTCTATTAGATAAATGAAGCTGTGTAAGATCACTTTTAATTGATGAGTAGTACACTTACCTTATCGACAAGTGTCATGATGACAAGCGTGTTGATTTTGTTTAGTTTTGTATTGGCTCACACTTGATAACGTTTTGTCCTTAGTAACATTACAATAGTTTACCCTTCATGCCTAGACTTCTTTCTTAACTTGGGGCTTCTTGGTTGTCGTTGAGTCATTTAATGGATTGTGCATTTGTTGAGCGATGTCTTCATGCATCTTGTCTATCTGTTGCTCTTCTGCCAGTGCATGGAGTCATAGTTATATATTGCATGTTTGGCGGGCGTGGTGCTCATCGTCATATGTGTTGTTTAGCCATAATATTTGTTGTCGTCCGGTTTAAAAAAAAAAAATTCGACACTTTTCCTTTGCTTGTAGTCGTAACGAAGGGGTCGTTACAACTACCTTGACTTTGGATCCCTTCTCTTGACTAGTTTTTTTTTGTTGATTTTTATGATTTAACAATAAATATTTTATGTTATAAAATAATATATTTTTAAATTGTTTAGTTATTTAATTTTGTGGCTACGACCCCTCTTCTTAGTCTTTTCCATCTTGCTGGAGATCTCTTCTTTGGTTTTTTTGGGGGATTCTAGTTCTACCTTCCATGTCACCCTCCTCATTTGTTTCCTAGTGTCACCCCCTTTATCTCCTTGCTAATGCCACCTTGTGTATGTTGTCATTCTCTTCTATTGCTGATGCCACCTGTGTATGTTGTTGGTTAGTATATTGATATTCTATTGCTGATGCCACCTTGTGTATGTTGTCATTCTCTTCTATTGCTGATGCCACCTGTGTATGTTGTTGGTTAGTCTATTGATATTCTACCCTAAAATTTCTTCTTGGCAATTTGTTCCATGTGTCATGATGAAATTTTCCCCGAGGGTTTGATCAATGATCCCTTGAAACTTTTTCTCAGCATATATCTAAGACGATAGTAACAATGTATCATGCAATATTGCTTCCTGTTTTAGTTTTAAGTAAATATTTTGTCAGTGATTGTTTTTGTCAATGATTGTAAAAAATATAGTTGTTCTAGTTTTTCAATATATGTCTGCGATTCTTTGAACTTGTTATAAATGATTAAATGATTGTGTTATAAATTTGGTATATCCATTTAATGTTTCTATAACTTATGAACTTTCATATTCATGAATTTTAAAAGGATAGATATTGAGACGAGATGTCAAGACAAGAATCTCCAAAAATTCCTCGCAAACGCTCTAGGCTATCCCAAGATGGAAGAAGAGGAACCCCTTCTTCTACTAAGATTATGAGTGACCAACAACAATCTAGTTAGAGGAGGAGATTATCAAATGCATTTGTGAATAAATCATCTTGAGAATGTGCTCAAACAATTGCTATGGATGAAACCTTCTTATATAGGTTGCACATTGATACTCCTACACCCGAGAATATGGGGAATACATCAGGAAAATAAAATATTTTTGGTAATTTTCTTTGATTTTGTATTTTTGTGTGTATATATATATGTTTTTGTTTTAAATTTTCTTATGTTAAATTATGTCAAGTTAAATGTTGTAATAACTTTCAAATGTGTGTGTAGAGAATGAGTTTAATGTGAGGGAAGACAATGAAAGAGAGAGAGGGTTTCACGAAGATTCAAATGTTGGTCAAGAGTGTGAAGGTGGATTTAGGCGGTGTTATCAAGAAACAAAATATTACACGCCTACGTCCACCTATCCTTCGGATGTTGGTGATGGGATTCCCTAGGAATTGATTACTGAAGTAGTGACCCTTGAGCGATGCTCAGGTGTTAAAATTAGGTTGGAAAACAATTTGAGGAGCTTGGATATCCCTCGAGAGAGTAAACAATGCTTGGATATTATTTTTCACTCATTGCAAAACTTTATGGATTCATATCAAAAGATGGGGCCAACGACTAAATTTTTTATCGATTTGATGAGGAGAAGAAAGTCATAGGTGATGTTCCCTCATAAATGGGATGTAGTAAAAAATAAAGTTTCAAAATAAAACACAATTTCTATGTTCAATTTAAAATATTGGCCAAAGCGAAAGATGTTGAAGGTGAAATATTTTAAGCACCCAAACATAGTAGGACATCTATATAACAGATTTTTGGCAGCATATGGGAAATTGTTGTGGACTGATAAGGTTTTGCATTATTTTTCTAGACACTTTTTTGCAGAATTGTTCATGGACATGCACCCTGATTATACTAGCCTACCATCCAATTATTATGGGGCTGGTAAAAGACAAACATATGATCGAAAAGGGGTATATCGAAATGTTACATTGAAGAGGCCTCCGAGACCTTTAGTATCTCACCCAACAGGGGTATTTTCTTTGCATTCAGAGTTGTGAGGTTCATCAGAGGTTGGGAAAGAGGCCAGAAATGCAATTGGGGAAAATTTGGAATCGATGTTTTATGGTGTTGATGTTTGTTTGAACTGTCAACAAGCGCAAGCGAATTATCAGGCCATTTTTGTTTATAAAATAGATGAATATTTAGATACCATGTCAGTAGAAGATATTAAGGAGTATGCAATATTTTTACATAATGGTTGGAAGGAGGTCATTCAAAAAGATGAACTGAACAACAGATTGGTATGTATTCTAGTTAGTAATTTTTTTACGCATTTAAGGATAGTTTACTTCTAGTTCTATATCTAGATACATATCATTGTATCTATAGAAATAATTGAGTTCTTATTGTCATTAATTGCAGTTTGGAGATATGCTAAATTAATCTCCAGTAAATATGGGATTTCATTCCACAAGTTTAAATTTGGATGAGTTGAATTGGGTATGTGTTTTTTAATATCCACATATGAGCACTTTAGTTTTCTAATTTCCAATCTTTTGAATAAGATCAATAACATGCCATTTATAATTTTGTATAAATGTGAACACATTGAATCCTATATTTAGCTCTTAGTTGTGTTGTTCACAGATCCCTATTCCATCTCCTACTACTTGGGCATTCTTGTCCCAATTCTCATTGGGAGGGTTTGAGGAGGGTGAGAGTTCACATGTATCATTTCATGTTGAAAACAAATTTAGTTATATATTAAATTTGCAAATTATCATTTAAATTATTAATTTAAAATAAGAATGTCTTAAAAAATATTTAATTTATTGAATCATATAGGTTTGCACATCATAGGTATTACATATTTAAAAATTTAAAACTACAATTTAATGTGTTAAAATCCTTTAAATTTAATTTTCAAATTTGAAATGTGTTATGTAGGGAAATGTGGAGAAGAGAGTACCTTAGAGTCTGCTTGAACAAAATGTTGAGAAGAGAGTGTGGGAGTTTGGGATTGAGGAGGAAGCATCCATACCTGGGAATGATGTGTCTATTCATGATGATTCATAAATTTATGTTCATTGCACATTAGTGAGTTTTAATTTTCTTTTATGTTGAGATTTTATATAAAAAAATTCAAGCTTATTTTTGTTGAATAAGCTTATATTTTTTACTTCTTTCAATTTTTTATTTTCTCAAAATTTTAGTTTACCCTTTCCTATTCATCGAGTTACTAAAATAGTGTCTATATAACTTTTCAACACTTTGATCAATTATTTTGAAATATATAGAACCCCTTTATAATCTTATCGTTGTCTTAAATGGTACATTTAAGATTATTTATGTTTAGATCATGATGAAGACCTAATTTTGAACTTGAGCATTTGATTATTTGAGAACAAACTCTATCCCACATCATAAAAGGGGAAGTTTCTAAATTTTCTTCGATTGCATTCCTTTCCTTCTTGTCCAAGAATGTCGTAGTATGGGCATTTGTGTTTTCTACATACAATGAAGTGAATTCTTTCTTTACAGGGTATTGTCAAAATCTTAACTAAATTAGTTACTAACCACAAAAACCAACATTCAAGTATATTTACAAATAAGCTATGTACATTCATGATCTCACTTATGTTTATATTATGACAAATGAATATTTCAAAGAGCATTTGATTATATGCAATATGAATACATCCCAAAGATGAAATATTTAAATGGTTTTTGAAAAATGACTTAATATATGTGCATATTTTTGTTTTCTTCATGCACATGAAAGATTATATGAGAACATTTATTCCACCGCAGAAAGAGGAGATACATATTTTTTGGAAGAATGGTTTTTAAAATACAAATTTGTGAACTTTCATAGATATAAGTAATTTCTTGGAAGAATGGCTTAATATGGAGATTTTTGAGTCCTTTAATTTGAAAGAGAATTTGAGGACATTTGATTATATGATAACATCTATTCCACTGCATATGAGAAGATAAGTATTTTATTGTTGAAGAGATAAGAATTTTACTACTGAATAATAAGATCACCTGGCATGATAATTTCACCTGAAGGATTTGGGACTTTATCCACAAGGAGATAAGTATTTTATTGGAATAATGACTTAATATGGAGATTTGTGAACTTTCTTCATACACAACTATATTTATTTTCAGAGTATTATCTAAATCTGAACGCAAAAATTAATTACGAAGAACACAAATTTTATCTTTAAATTTTTTTAAGATTTTAGATAATATATTACATTGTTTAACTCATATATTCTTAATGTGGAGAGTAACTATTTTTGAAGTTTTTAAACTTTTTTATGGAAGTTTGGTTTAAAAAAAGTGCCAAAAACATGTAATAAAAAGAGAGGGACAATCTTAAATCTGTGGAACTCTAGTTGGGTATTTTATTATTTCTTATTGTTTATTTAATATTTAGTTAAAGTATATCTGCTAATATGTGTTATTTGTTTTGTTTTTTTAAATGTTTTTTATTGTTACAAATGTTTATATTATATTTGGTGGAAAATATCTTTACATTATATTTGGTGGAAATGAGTATGTTGGAGGATGAGACTTAAATCTTTTGGTATGTATGTCAATTTTTCTTTAATAACAACTTCTTTTATTTATCTAAAATGATACACATGTACATTTTATTTTAAAT
>JZKD02S2245465.1:344653-357543 GCA_000966675.3 Picea glauca | reverse complement strand
AGAGGTGTCTCCTATTAGGAACCAAACAAGAAGACATGAAATGAAAAGTTTGCAAGGAGAGCTGAGGAAGATTAGGCCACCATCCTTCGATGGTGAAGAGAAAGGGAAGATGATGTTGAGGTATGGTTTCTTGTAATCAAGAGATATTTACAATTGCATAACTACTCATCAAACCTAGAAGCCATAATTTCCACCTACCATTTACATGGGAAAGCTACTATGTGGTGGGATCAACTGAAGCAAGTTCAACATATTAATGAGAATAGGATCACTTGGAAGCAGTTTAAAAAGTATTTCTAGAAGGAGTACCTCTCAAATAATTTCTATGACAAGAAAATTGAGGAGTTCTTTGAACTTGGGTTGGGAAGCATGACTATGGAAGAATATGAGAAGAAGTTCTTGGGGTCGTTAAATTATGTTGGGTTTTTAAATAATGAGAAGGTGAAAATATAGAGGTTTTTGAGTGGGATGGAAACGTTTTATAAAGAAAATATTTGGTATGATGAGCTCAATACCTTGATGGAGGCTAGCAAGAAAGATAAGTACATGTATGAGCAAGGCTAGGGGAGAGAATCCATGAAGAAGTCTTGGAAGGATAAGAAGAAGGAGAAGTCTGATAAGAGGAAAAATGAATTCAAACCTCCTTTCAATAGAAATGTTCCTAATAAAAATCATCACGATCAGTATGCCAAGGATGAATCCAAGAAAGAAGACTTCTTGGGAAAAAGTGGAAGACCACTAATCCAATGTTAGGGATGCAAGGAATGTCACATGTACAATGATTTCCCACAGAGAAAGGAAATATTGAATATTGTGCACAACATCCAAGAGGCTACAATATTCGAAGACATGGGAAGAGTTTATGCAACCTTGGATGATCGACAAGAACAATACCAATCCAACATGATCGAGGTGGAAGGTAAGATCATAAATCAACCTGTTGCTATTTTAATTGATTCAGGAGAAAGTCATTGTTACATTGATCCTAAAATAGTGGATAGATTACATTTGGAGAAAAGTATGCTTGGGAAATCATGTTTGGTTCAAATAGACATTGGAACCAAAAGGAGAATCCATGATATGGTCAAAGGTTGTTCCATAAGTCTTAATGGTGTGAATACTAGTACCGATCAAAATATCATACCATTGGGGTTTTATGATATTCTAATTGGAATGGATTGGTTGGACACGCATCATGTTGTCCTATATTTTCATATAAAGACATTCAAATGTCTTGATGGAGATGGAAAACATAGCACCGTGAAGGGAGTTCCAAGACCCATCTCTATAAGGGAGATTTCAGCATTACAATTGAAGAGATGTTTTAGAAAGGGATGCCAATTGTATGTAGCCCATGTGGAGGAGCCAGAAAATACAAAGGGGTCAAGCCTTGAATATTTCTTAGTACTACAAGAATTCGAGGATGTATTCCAAGAAATACCATGGTTTCCACCAAAAAGGGAGATAGATTTCTCTAATGATTTAGTGCCAAGAGATTCCCTGGTGTCAAAAACACCTTACAGAATGAGTACACTAGAGTTAAAAGAATTACAAATCTAGTTGGAGGAATTATTGAAGAAAGGGTAGATACGCCAAAGTGTTTCACCTTGGGGAACACCAGTACTCTTTGTCAAAAAAAAAGATGGGACCTTGAGGCTATGTATTGAATTTCTATAGATGAATAAGTCCACTATGAAAAATAAGTATCCTCTACCCAGAATTGATGACCTCTTTGATCAACTAAGAGTAGAAAAGATATTTTCAAAGATAAACTTGATATCATGATACCATCAGGTAAGAATCAAGGAAGAAGAACTCCATGAGACAACCTTCATAACCAGGTATGGGAATTATGGATTTTTAGTGGTGCCAATTGGATTGACCAATGCACCAGTTTTCTTTATGTTCTTATGTATTACATATAACATATTTTATATGGATTACATAGAACAATTGTGGAATCATTGTTAGAATCGACAAATTTAGGAACTCAAGCCAGAACTGATGAGACAAAAATCAAACCCAAACTATAAGAACACCTCAAGGTCCCGAGTTTGATTGGTCCAGTTAAAAATGTGTTTATACTTTCTCTCTTTTTAAGATTTAAAATTACGTCAACAGGAGCATAATTTAAAAGAAATGTGTGATCTAGTACTTACTTCCAATACTTTTACATGTTTGAATTTATCCACCGATTTCTTTGCATCGTTGGATTTGGTGGACCGTTTTTCCAAATTAGGATTGATCATATATGGATTAATTTGAGTACAATCTTCACCTTTTTTTGAGCTACAAAGTCCTTCGATTTCATCATCAATCTCTTGGATCTTCCTTTGCAGATCTAACAAATAGCTGATAGTGTCCCCTATTATAGATTGTTTTTCCATCTTCCCATAGTTTGATGACAAAGTTAAATACATTTAACATAAAATATCCAACATTTCATTCAAAAAGAGATGAATATCATAATTAAATCAATTGAGTCCTTTCATGGTCTCCTCTCTGCCAAGGACTTGTAGTAGCATGCTCCTGCGATATGATGGGATATTAGCTTATAAGGTTGACCTTTAGGAGAGATATCTTGTGTGGAACTCCCCCAAGGTCACTTCGTGATCTGTCAACCTTTAATTATTTTCCTTTTGCATCTTGACCAACTTTTGGTTAAGTGGAATTTGTATTCCACTCTGTGGTTCTACATATCATAGGACTCACTTTCAAATGATGGTATGGTTCAAATATTCCATCAAACAATTACACAATAGTTGACATGAATTTGGCACAAAAAGATTTTACTGCATTTAATATCAAGAGACAACAATACATATAGTATAAAAAGTTGCTAACTCATGAAAACTAATATAACAACAACAAATGCATTCATTGGAATTGATGACAGACCTATTAAATCTGTTATGATGAAAGTAAAACTTAGCAAACACAAAATGATCTATACTTTATTTATGAATTGTAATACCCCTGCTGTAGGTGTCCAAGAATATGCAAAAAGAAATGTGTTGGAATGGTCCCTTTATAGACAACCTATAAACACACTTGTCAAGCATGTGTACAAATAATGATATCTAAATTGATACACAATTATGAGTTATTTCATTCATTAATAATCTCAAACAGTTTACATACAATATTTATATATCATTATATGGTTGTTATAGCACCCAAGAGTGATGTTATATGTGTGTTATTTTCAATGTATAACATGAGAAAGATCCTCCCAGTAGCTCTGTAGTCTAAAATACCAGCTATTGTTATTCCAACCAACAAATTTGCAATGTGAAAATGAATATTAATGTCACTTCTCTTTTAGAATATGATGATTTAGGCTTTGTCCTTGGCATCCAAAGGTCCTTCCAGTATACATGTTGAAACTAATCTCTTTGTATTTTAAATATGGAGTTGAAATGATGAATTTGTGGATGAGAAAAGAAAACTACCAATGCCAAACCCACAGTTGGTTGATAAGAGAGGGGCAACCCTCACAAACCCATGAGATGCTGATAAAAGAGAGGTACATCCTGCATATAGGTGGTTCGACGTCCTTATTTAATACCCATAACTTGTGAAATGATGATATACCCTCCTTCCTATGCCACGATATGCAAATAAGTGATGCACCTCTTCTCAAGAAACCCCACAATCTCATAATAGAGGGTTTGGCCCTCATAAATACCACAACCTATAAAAATGATGAATCTCCTCTCTTCTGTAATAGATGCAATGAGAGATATGTGTGATCTCTCCCCTTGATCATTTAGAGTGGATAGTTTCACCACCAAAACTAATATGCCCAAGGGTTTCAACCCCAGACCCCCAAAAAGCCACAAGAGCTCTCCAAATCAATTTTAAAAAATAATCATGCATAATGAAAAATGAGCTCCTAATTCTCCTTTATACCCTTTTTACCGTTTTCCCCTTCAATTAAATAAATTTGAAAAATGAGCTCCGAATATGGCCATGTCCATGTATAGGGACATGCCCGAATATGGTTATTCTTAGTATTATTAGTCCTAGTATTAAATTGTTAGATTTAAAATTGTACAAAATTGTATAATAGCTAGTCTTTTTATAAAAATGTATAATAATTAGATTATTAAATTGTTAGATTTAAAATTGTATAATAGTTAGTCTTTGTATAAAATTGTTAAATTAGATTTTAGATTTTCAATTTTATATTAGATTTTAGATTTTAGATTTTAGATTAGTATTGACAAGGTCGTATTCGACCCTGTCCATGTACAGGGATAGGCCAAAATATTCGTCTTTGTCCATGTATAGGGACATGCCCGAATTATTGCCTATCCCTGTACATAGACATGGCCAAATTCGGGCATGTCCCTGTACATGGACAGGGACGAATATGGCCATATCCATGTCCATGTCCAGGGATGAATATGGTCTTGTCCATGTATAGAGACAGGCACGAATTATACCTTACATTACCACAAATATACCTCCAAAGAGTAAATATTGTTAGATTATTAAATTGTTATATTTAATAAAAAAAATTATATCATAGTCAGATTATTAAATTGTTAGATTTAAAATTGTCTAATAGTTAGTCTTCGTATAAAATTGTTTGATTAGATATTAGATTTTCAATTTTATATTGTTAGGGTGTTAACAGGGCCTTATTTGACCCTGTCCATGTAAAGGGACATGCCTAAATATTCGACCTTGTCCATGTAAAGGGACATGCCAAAATATTTGACCCTATCCATGTAAAGGGACATGCCTAAATATTTGGCCATATGCATATACAGGGCCATTGGGCCTGTCCTTGTACATGGATAGGCCCAAATATGGAGCTATACATGTACATAGAGAGGCCTGAATTATACCTTACATTACCTAAATTATACCTCCCAAGAGTAAATATTGTTAGGTCACTGTCAAAGTGTAATCAATTTATATTTTAAACAGTTTAATTTGAGATAGTGTTTTGGTTCTGGCAATAATTTTATATATGATTAAGCACCAATAGAGTTTACTGGTTTTTTTTTTTATAAAATTCAGTTCATATTTTAATTAGTTTATATGAATGGAATCCCGACCCTTATATTTTTAGGAAGCGACATCCATTTACCCTAAACAATAATACTATCCCATTTTAATATGTTACTTTATGTTCAAAATAAATTCATTTGAATAAAATATATATAAATTTAATACTTGCCTATATATTTCAGAGGCTACATCCATGTACAAACCAAACTTAATTTTCCACAATATGAAAAGTATAGGATGGAGACAATACCTTATATAAATTAATATTTTATGAACACAATAGGATGCAAACACAACAAAAACTAGACCATAGTAGACACAAACAAGTAGAGGTATCATATGTTTGTCGGATGGGATGATATGGCCGAATTTGGCCTTGTGCATGTACAGGGACAAGCTTGAATTTGGGCATGTCCCTGTACATGGATAGGGATGAATATGGCCCTATCCATGTAGAGGGACATGCCTAAACCTCCTATAAATTAATTATTTATTAACACAATAAGATGCATACACAATAGAGTAAAAAGACATACCCAAGAACACCTAGACCATATAATATAGAGAAGTAGAGGTATCATATGTTTATTGGATGGGACGATAGGTCTGAATTCGACCATGTCCATGTACAGGGATAGGTTTGTATTCAGGCATGTCCCTGTACGTGGATAGGACAATTTTTGACCATGTCCATGTACCGAGACATGCTCAAATTTGGGCCTCTCCCTCTACATGGACAGGGCCGAATATGACCCTGTCCATGTATAGGGACAGGCTCTAACATCCAATAAATTAATAATTTATGAATTCAATAGGATGCATACACAATAGATTAAAAAGAAAGACAAAACAACACCTATACCATATCAGACACAACCAAGTAGAGGTGTAATATGTTTATTAGATGGGATGACAGGGCCAAATTTGGACCTGTCCATGTACAAGGATGAGCTCGAATTCAAGCTTGTCCTTGTACATGGATTGGGCCGTATTTGGCCCTATCCATGTATAGGGACATGCTCGAATTTGGGCTTGTCCATGTATAGGGACCGGCCTGAATTCGAACATGTCCCTATACATGGACAGGGCCGAATATGTTCCTATCCATGTACAAAGAAAGGTCTGAATTTGGGCCTACCCTTGTACATGGAGAGGGCCAAATATGGATATACAAAATAGTTATAGCTTAGTATGTGTTTGGGCAGTTTCTCTCCCTCCCTTGTAACACCAATTTATGGATCCTTCATATAAATATAGTTTCATGCAAATAATGCCTACTAGGTCAACTTAGGGATTATGGTTTACCAAATTGTGTNAAAACCGCCACTGCCAATTAAAAATTCCCAGGTATGTAATTAAATTTAAAAACTCCATGACTATGCCAATCAACAGTTCTGTGATCCCAATGGCCAAATTGTGAACTTACTGTAACAAACAAAAAATATAAAAGGTTGAGGAGAAATCGTTATAGAAAAAATCATTTTACAGATATTATGCATATCGTTATACAACAAATCAATATACATAAATTATGCATATTGTTATACAACAAATCCTTGTACATAAATTATTGTTATACAGAAAATATCATTATACAACATATCATTATACAACATATCGCTATAAAAAAAATCATTATACAAAAAATATCGTTATACAAAAAATATGCAAGGATCGAGGAGAAATCATTGAGAAAAGAAATGTGTTAAGTAGCTGGACTGTCCAAGTCCATCGCATTGACTATGAGGATTCCTACAAGCTCACAGTGGTACTTTATGATATTCTCATACTTACTCGACAAGGTAGAGATTGCAAGGACTACTTCTAACTTTAAAGTAGTAAAGAGGAGATGATGGTTCTCTAGTGTACCAGAAAACTCCAGAGAGATGATTCTAATCCAAAGATCAGTACAATATTCAAATTTTGCAACATGACAAGAGATGTTACTAATCATAGACTAGGCTAGCGTTGCAAGACATGGAAGTTTTATTCATTAAAAGTTTTTCAAGGATGATTTTAGGGGCTAAATTTCGTTTGTGGGCTAATTTTTCATAGTTTTTCCCAAAAAAATATTCATTTTTCTAAAAATTATTCGCCCAAATTCTATAGGATAAAATTATTTTACCTTAAAAATTGTCAAACTTTTAGGCAAACTATATAAAATCCTTATAAATTTGAATATTTTTACAAAAATATCGCCAAAGATTTTATAGTTGGCATTTGAATGATTGTAAGATTCACAAAGTTTTCTACAATTTAAAATAAATTTTCATCATTAAAATCATCCCTGATTGAAATCTAAATGGACAAATTTAACAATTTAACATAATATCAACACTTTTGGAATCAAAATTCACAATTTCATAATTAAAATTGATACTTTTTAAGATGTCTTTAAAATTTTTAATCAGGATGTTAGTCATATGTATTACCTTGAATTATTTAATTAGGAAGTTAATACTTTTTAAGATGTCTTTAAATTTTTTCTAGTCCATCGATAGTCCCTTATAGTGACATGGAAATGGGTCCTAGTTTTGATTTGAAGTTATCCTATTTATATGAAAAAGCATTGAACAACCATTGCAAATAATGAATGCAAATCCTATATGTAGTAAATTGGTTACATGCATTAAAGGATTTGTGTATACGATATGGATAATTTGTAGAATTAAAGTATAATCATCCAAAGTATAGGTCATTTTAGGTTCCCTAGATACAATCGATATGTTCTTCTGTGAAATTGTAAATAATGCTTGGTAAACTTTATAATTCATTAAAAATATAACTTTTTTTAATTGATTGGACCATGATATTAAACTAAATTGGAAATGATTCTAGAATCCTAGATATTCATAAATACGTGTACGTTCAATGCAAAATATAAAATTATGGAATGTACATGTGACTTGTTTAAAGAAATCGTAATAGTATGCCATCTTCAATTATTCATTCATGATTGGATTTGGACATTTTCCATTCTCTGACTTTTGTTTTTTCTCTTGATTGAACTTCTATTACCTTTATGTACGCTGGACATACCAAATGACTATATTGACAACTTATATCATTTGACTGGTAGTATTGAAAGTGAACATGAGTATCGGTTTGATGGGTTTCATGAAAAAAATATCCTTTCAATAATATGCATCCTCTTTCATCTATAAAACTATTATCATCAAAATATTCTAATAACCTCATATTTTTTTCTGTGCATTACATCAAATAATATTTCATGTTTTTAGTTTTTTCTACAGGTGCAACCACGATAAAGATATCTCCTACAAATAATTCGATATTTTGGACAACAAGAAGTTTGTGTTAGATTTTCACACAAGTAAATCTACAAGTTATTTGAAAAAAATTAAACATAAAAATTACCTTCTCTAACAAGATCAGAAACTCTATCTCCATCAACTGACACTATAGTTTCACTTGATTCCATCTCCTTTGATTTTGCAAGTGGCATTTTCCCTTTTATATTAAGTTCGGTATGTCTCCAAGCTTTAACATATTCTTCATTTTCGTTTTCACAAATCTCTATGGATTATGTCTCCTCTATACAAACTAAACAAAAACAAGACTCATTTTTTCTATCAAATGCAAACACATTTTGATAGTGTTTTGTTTTAATTGAATTCATTTTTCGTGTCCCATGTATTGTACTGTATTCATATGGGATTGATCTATTTACATCTTGGATTCCAACATACCAAAAAAACCTACACAAGACAAGAACTTGCTAACTTGAAATCTTTCAAGAAAATGATTGAAGATTGAATATAAATTTGAACACATGAATAAAAATATCTTATGTACATGTGTAACATGTATATATAGACACACCTGCGGACATCCCTTGACAGATTATTTTCATGGCTTAGCACCATTTTTCACCATTCAACAGCTTTATCATCGGATTCAAATCGATTGGCATGAGGGTTCATCCGATACCTTCTAATTGTTTGTTTTACACATGCCCCTGCACCATCATGTTCTGTTTTCCCATCACCAGTCTCAAAAAAATTCCAGCAATGTGTAATGTTTGATATTTTATGAAGACGACACAACCAATAGAATGATCGTGAAGATTTGAATTGAATTGCACACCCATATGACTATATCTAATCTTGATCAAATATGATCCTGCGTTATTTCCATGAAACATAAAACTTATCAAAACAATGTTGTACATAATGTGTGTCATGTGCTCGATCATCACTTATACAAAAGTGATATTCTTTAATAACATGTCGATTGTCATTGGTGTTTTCTATGTTATCAAGACTCTGTTGAACATGTCTATATCGAACTTGGAAAAATATAGTAACTTGATCAGAATGATAATATTCACTCTGTATTTCCTTTTGTGAAGTGAATGTGTAATTCTCTGCAAAATCAACTATAGACAAAATTGCCCCTGGTGGAAACACTTCATGAGATTGTTTGAATTGTAGGTCTTACCATCAAGATATATGTGAATGTTTGGTGTATTTATAAATTTATTCCTCAAACTTCTTCAAAAAATATATCACGCATATTTTATCTACTTTCAAATCAATCCTTTTGGAAATAACATTTGAAGAATGTGGATCCGTGTTGTTTATATATTCATATCTCTTCCAATTGATTGTTATATTAGAATATTATTATTCATTCATATAAATGGGATACTTTGAGTGAAACAGACTTACATTTCCACAACGATCACATTTCTTTCCACCAACACTTTGTTTTTGGTAAAATAATTCATCACCTTCTCTTTCAAAAAGAATTTCAGATATAAAAGCACAGAATGTGGAAGGAGGAGGTGAACTTGGCCATAAAGTTTTATCGAAATCAAGAAAAGTGTCGTAATATAACTCAAATTCCACATGATAACAACAACAACAAGTGTGAAGAATGGTGATGGGTCTAACAAACCATGGTTTTTGTTGCACAAATGTATTGATGGAAATTTTAAATTCTTTGTGTTTTTTTTTAACTTATTGAACAATTATATTTGTGTCATTGGAAATAAATGTTTTGGATGTTCTTCATATTTTTTTTTTCTATTATTCATCGCAACAAATCCCTTGTATGTGGTGAAACATGATATTTTGTCAACCAACAATTACGGGTCAATTATTTAACATTTTTTGCAATTCTATCTTTGTAGGGTTGTCTAGAAATCACTATCTAACAAGCAAGTTCATCATTTGCATCTATTTGCAAACGGAATTTTCTATGTTTGTATAATGTTTTTCTTGATGTTCCCATCATTTTTTCCATGTGTCATGTCAAACGATCTTTTATATCGCTAGATGAAACAACTGTTGTTTGTATCACTCTACGTGCAACACTAACATCTTTTTTTCGATATTTTCCAAAAGATTATAATACACTAGTTATATTGTCAAAGGCATTTTGTTTCATGTTTGTATCTTTTGTGGACTTTTGAATACCAAATAATGATGTAGCTTATTTTAACTTTCTTGACGTTATTAGACAGAGTAAAAGTTGATCTTGTACTGTTACTGATTCATCTTTGAAAAAAGTATTATACATATTCTTAGTTTGATATATTATATAATGCTTAACTTCTTTCTTCCCAAATTTGTCAGTATCAATATTTTATAATATTTCATCATCAATGTTGATACATTATCCTGCATATTTCAATTTAAATTTTATATTAAAAAATAAAACCCGAACATAAACTCACAAAACTATATAAAAGTATCCACCTTGTATTATCTAAATTTATGTACATACCTATAGGGGATTCGTCTTCTGCTTCAATTTTGGTTTCAACGTATTCAACGACATTTTGGGACAAATCTATTTATTTTTTTGAAAAACATCAAATCGTAATTACAATCAATTATATTAGACAATATTTCAAATTTGAATTCCATACTTTTAATATAGATCATATGTGCATGTATACCTGGTTGGACTTCTTTTTGTTGAAAATCTATGTTTACATTATCATCGTTTCTTTCTTCAGTATCTGCACATTATCATTTATTTCTCCAATAATTCTCTTTCCTTTGATCGCTATGGCGAGTTTCATCTCGAGTGCGATCAAATTTTCTCTTGCGCAAACTTTTGTTTCCAATGAGTATAGTTATATGTAAAAGTTTTTAACCAAATCAAAATTTTAGAATAGTCTCAAAAAAAATCCGTTGTCACAAAATTTATTAAAATATAATATCAATAATTTTGTGTTCAACAAAGGCTTCATCTTGAAAAAATGCTCAACATTTATCTTTCGACATATAAATTGTTATTCCAATAAAAACTTGAACTTAATTTTTTTTTTTTTCATTCAAAACATCAATTACATTGTTCAAAAAAAATGAAAACGATGATTCGAAACTTTGTTCAGGTGCTCTATGTTATCACCCTAACAATTTTTATCGGGATATAAAAACTTCTGAAGTTTAGCATGGCGCTATACCACAGTAGAGGCATGATAGTTAAGGGCGCTCAACTATATTCCGCGGTGTATGAACGAACGTAGCAGAAGTGGGAAGGGAGTATATCGGTGGGTCATCAATCTTGAAGAATCTCATATCTACGGTCAAAGCCTACATCAGACAAACAGATAGCACAAAACATAACATCGCGAAGGAAGACCAAGGAAAACTATTCTAGTTTCGATGGGGAACGTGTGGAGCTCTTACACACACATCAGGGGGAGACGGCGGATTGCCCGAAACCACTTTTCCTATGGCCCTGATGTCACATGGTTCAAAACCTCATGTCAGTAGCTCACGAGGAGGATGGAGGTCGGTCAGATCACCTCACATCATCGGTCCAGGTACTTTCCCTAATGACGTACCAAAAGGACACCACTACATAACTAACTCGAGGCTCATCATTCGAAGTGGATTGATGAATCACAACAGACCAAGGTACTGTGATAGTAATTCATGAGCAAAGTACACAAAACATCAAATCTCAGATATGAATCATTTTATCCTATTCTGGGAAATTGTCATCTTATGCGTAAGAAGAATAAGCTCAGCCTATCCTCCTGAATTCTGTAAACTCAAAAGGTGTCCAAATCAAGGTCTCTCAGAAGTCCAAAAAGCATGGATAATATATGTCAAATAGCGTCTGGTGCAATTGGGTTCTCACCTAAGGTACCATGAAGGTCAATAAGTAAGAATGAAAGATGGTTCTTGCAAATGCAAGTGACTAAATTTCATATCGAACCTAAAACTGAGACAGAGTCGGGAGTAATATTAAACCCTGTTATAAGGGATCTTGTCATAAATGAACACACAAACAACACCTTCCACCCAGCTGCAAAGAAGAAGAGGAAAAAACAAGGAAATTAGAGGCCAAAACCGAGATTATAGAGAGAGTTGGGGAAAATTCCGATTGGTGGAGTACCCTGGAGGAGGAAATCACCAAGCTAAGGTGAATCCTCAGGTAAAATTTTGGTGTATTTCATATGGTTTTGGAGAGATGTCGGCTTAAGAGAAGGGAGTCCTGATATGACAGACCAATTACTAACGGTCCCTTTAAATAATACAATTGTTCTTCCTTTTTGTAACCTGTATCTGTTTTTAGAATTATGAGGAAGTCAGAATGTTTTAAATTCCATATGAAATTCCTCTATATATGCTAGGCCTCATGAGTATAGAGAGGGGGCAGAAGTGCAAGGGAACAATTCTGGTGGTTCTAGACTGTATTGTAATTTTTCTGGGACTGAATTGAATACAGATGCAGAAGCATTTTGAACTGTTCATGAAAAGATTCTAATGGCTATGATATGAGTTGTGTCTTCCTTCATTGTTTGTATTTCATGTGTTCATTAATTCCATTTACACTGTCTTTTGTTTAAATTGGAGAGTTTTGTTACAGGTATGAAATAACTG
>JZKD02S2245465.1:320584-336096 GCA_000966675.3 Picea glauca | reverse complement strand
GCATTTGTGTTGCAGCATGTTTCAGCATCTGTTCTTCATAAACAATCGATTGCCATCAATGACAACCTTGATCATCTGCGTCATCTCTGTTGTAGCCATATTTCCAACAAGTTTAAAATCCCATAATTCATCCTGCAACGCTCTTGGTCTAAGCAATTTAAACTATGTGATTTTCTTCTTAACTTATTCAGAATTCATGGTAGCAATGCTCTGATGCAATTATTTGTCTTCTTTATCTTCCTACACATATTTTTATTTCAAGAATAACTCAGATTCATTGCCTTATTTAGTCTTTTCCCTCTGGAGCGTTCTATTAGTCTATGCATTGTCTTCGTTAACTTTTAGAATTTTGACTCCATAACCCATAGTGTTCCCGTCTTCTTAGCCAACAAATCTATTAAAAATATCCCAAACAAACCAAATATAGCCACCAATTTCCATAGATATATCAAATTACACGAGAGATCCCTCTTCGAGTTGAAATGACTAGTTTTCATCTCTAAAGTAGGTTGAAGCAGATTTACAGGGTGCTAACATTTTGGCGTCGTTGTCGGGAACGAAATTTAAAAAATTTCCCTGGGAAGAACGACATGGTTTAGTTCGAGGGTATGAGAGTGGAATACACTTAGGCACACACACATTAGCTATATTCCTACTCTGGCGACTCCACTTCAGTTCAAAGGCGAATCCATTGCTAAAGGAATCCTGAATTTTTGAGAGGCGACCTTTCTCTGAATACTTCAAGCGCGAGACTGAAACTTCACTAAAAGATGAAACCCATTGACAGGGGCAAGGAAGGGCATCATGAGGGAAAACAGGTACTCAAAATGGGACCTCTTACAAATCATTTTACTTTTCATTTTAAGTTGCATTTGCTCCTTCCTTGAAAATGCCAAACAAACTTTCTTTTACCTATTGTATCTTAATAATGATCATGAGAGACTTGAAATTATATTTCCTCCTCTATACATTGTGTTGGTTGTGGAGCCTGATTATCTTCCTGATTTAAAGGTATTTTACTTTCATCCATGTTGATACCCCATGAAGTATTTACACCCCAGAAGTATGTACACTCTTCCACGTGTGGGAGTGCAGAGGGGGGGTACCCCCTCTACGGGGTCCAGGGGGGTTATCCCCCCAGTTGGGAGGTTTAGGAGCAAGCGGGCCCCCAGCGGGGGTTCGAGGGAAACATCCCCCGATACGGGTTCGGGGGCAAATCCCCCAAAGGAAAAATTTCCTTGTAAATGTATATTGTAATTTCATTGTAAATGTGGACCGTTCATTATAAGGTCACAGATCTAATGATAGAGATTATGTTACAGTTTTTTTCCCTAGAAGGCAACCCTCTTTCATGAGGGAAATGTATTGCGTCTATGGTTGATGGCGAATATTATATTCTGAGATAGGATACTGTGAGAGAAAGAAGAGAAAGTTACAACAGGTTTGTTGTAGGTTGTATCCCTTCATATGTTGGATAATAATAAAGGAAGGACCTGGCAATTTCTCTGTGGACGTAGCCCACACTGGGTGAACCACGTAAATCTGTGTCTCTATTGTATTGTGTATCTTCTGTTTTTTTTTTCCGCATTTGTTTTATTTTATTGCTCCATGGTCCTGTTTTTCTAACACGTTGAACATGCATACCCTCGCCTTATCGTTGGTTCTGATAAAAAGGTTTCACCTAAGCCACGCAATGACAATGACCAAGTTGATGAATCCCGTGAGACTCAAATTAATGTCTCTCCCACTGTTCTTAGCCCAACACCCCCTAAGGCCCGACATAGATATATACCTTTAAAGCTACCCCAAACCCTTCATGATTTCCCTCCAAATTACTGTGATTTCTTACCTATGTTCAACAGAGAATAGAGTATCATATCTGCTAAACATCACATTCAAGGGTTTGAGCATTTTATAAATTTATTCGAGATTGACGATGACGATGTGTGTATGAGAGTTTTCTCTCAATCCTTGAAAGGAGACACCAAACACTGGTTCAAACACTTACACCCCGAAACCATCAGCCCATGGGTGGAATTGAAGAAGTTTTTTTTTAAATTTTGGGGCAAGGAGAAATCCTTAGAGCTGCAACTCACTAAGTTTTACGCCTTGAAAATACGGAACAATGAATCTATTTATATATTTAGTATAAATTTGTCTAGCATCTATTATAATTTTTCCAAAGAAATTCAACCCTCTGAAGTTGTTGCCATGCTCCATTACACAACTGCTCTTCATCCGTATTTTTCTTTCCTCTTGATGGAAAGAAGACCTAGGTCCTTACAACAAATGTTTAGTGACACTTAGGACATTCAACACAACATCCAAGCATGTAAACAAACCGAAAATGAGGGGTTGAATGTTCAAGGACATGAAAGTGAATATGAATAGAAAATAGTTGATTGGAATCTTGAGCATAGAATTGACAATATCATGGGTCCTCTTGAAGCTTCCAATGCTAATGATTTTGCAAAAAATTACATCCCACTTGTCGAAAGAGGAGGCGTTGATCCAATCCATGATGAGTAGAGGGCTGATCGTTTTATGTATTCATTTGTAGATAGTCAAGAATATGAGTGTGAAAATCATCTTGTTGAATAACAGGTTGATGTTCTAAGTTTGTTCTTGTTAGATGACATGGCATATGTTAATGGTTTGCCTATATATGATGAATATGATGATTATTATGTTGACCCCCTAGAACAATCAACCACATGTTCTCTATCAGAAAATGTTCCTTTACAGTAGTGTAATGAAAGCAATTAGGCTGCATATCACAATTACAAAGAAGAAAGTATTGGATCAGCTGAAGGGAATTCCCTACCTCTATGCTTGTCTTCTTTCAAATTGCTGAAAGAAAATCCTAAAATCATCATCGAAGAAAAAGAATCTGTGATTATGCAAAGCCATGCTAGATCAATGGAGCATAATGAAAAGATGTCACAACATTCTTTCCATGCGCTTGGATACCCTATTGCTTGAGCTAAAATACAACCATATGTTGGCAATGACATTGAAGACGGTTTCAAATCAGGTAGGACAATCCTACCATTATGTTTTGCTTCTTTCAAATTATTGAAGAAAAATATTTGTAGTATCTCAAGACAGGGATCCTCCAAGCGTGAATGGAGTTGTGATGATAATTCTATGGAGAATCATATAAGGGGTCATGTCAGCTCATATTTGCAGTCTATGTTCAGCTATCAGCCTGAAAAGGAAGAAGAAGTTGCTCCATAAAGTATTGTTCAAGGTCATTTTCTCCATCCAAAAATCAATATAGATTCTCAACGTGAAAAGGTGTTTCAGAGTATTTTCTCTTCCCTTGAGAAAGGCATCATGGTTAAATTTTTAAGCAACATAAACATGGATGAAGATTATGAAATTGTATCTATGAAAGTTTCTAGAAATAAAGAAACAAATGACATAGATGAAGCAGTGCATGCCATTTTTCCATTAGAAACACTGAAAGATAATGAAGAGGCAGTGGTTTTATTAAATTCATTTGAAAATCAGGGTTTTGAAAATCCATCCATGGGAGATCTGGACTGTGAAGTAGTGCATGAGCAGGAACTTATTCTATTTATTCACTAGAAAGTCAAAGTGGTTGTTCTCAAACAAATTTCCAGAAATTTAATGAAACCACGTCAGAGTTGTTTGATGAACAAGAGGATAACCTTGGTGCATATTATATGGCTGACATATTTGAAGATGTTCAAGAATATATGAATATTTTTGTTGATATGCATGGCCAAGAAAACAAAACTATCATCTCCATTTCATTCGAAGATGTTCTCAGAACAGAAGAAATAGAGCAAAAACAACTAACGCTGATGAAAGATACTTGCCTTTCAGTTTTTGCTCATCAGGGAGAAATGATTTTTCGTGATTTTCAAGATGTGATGGCCATCCTATTATAGTCTTCAGTGAAGGATGAATTCGTTTCATTCATAAGCTCAGATTTTGGATTCAATTTGTTTTTTCAACCCCCATCCTTTACGATTTTCTACCAGCTTGAGAAAAATGTGAAAGGAAATCAGGAAACCAATTGCTTGATTGGTTGCATTGGCACTTTAGCATCACTTGAGCGAGTGGTCATCCCAACAGTTTTAGGGTAGGTAGGGATGTGAAAATAATATTTTTGGTCAAGCATTTTTTGAGTTTGAGTTTTCTAGCACTAGATACAATCAGTTTTCAATAATGCACTCGGATGTCCCCATGCAGTTGGAAGCAGTGAACAGAGATTGGTAGGAGCAGGACACACATATGTTTTGGGGAATAGCCCCATGGATCAGGCAATAGGTCTACAAGTTATTTTCTACCTCACTGGGAGTATAGCGTCCCCAGTTGGAGCTAATGTTATCACCCTAACAATTTTTATCGGTATCTAAAAACTTCTAAAGTTTAGCGAGATGCTATACCACAGTAGAGGCGCGATAGTTAATGGTGCTTGACTATATTCCGTGGCATATGAAAGAACGTAGCGGAAGTGGGAAGGGAGTAGCTTTGCGGGATGTCGATCTTGAAGAATCTCATATCTACGGTCGAAGCCTACATCGAACAAACAAATAGCGTGGAACTTAACATCGCAAAGGTAGACTGGGAAAAGCTACTCTGGTTTTGACAGGGAACACATGGCCCTCTTACACACGCATCGGGGGAGATGGTGGATTGCCCGAAACCACTTGTCCTATGGCCCCGATGTCATGTGGTTCAAAATGTGATGTCAATAGCTTGCTGGGAGAATGGTGGTTGGTCAGATCACCTCGCATCATCGGTCCAGGTACTTTCTCGGATGATGTACCAAAAGGATGTCGCTGCATAACTAACTTGAGGATCATCATTTGAAGTGGATTGATGAAGCCTGCCACACCAATGAAGCAGATGCCACCTATGCCTCGACAGAGTCTCTGCGACCTCTCGATATTAAGGATCATTCACTCTAATTCATGAGCCGAAGTAGCTCTTTCGATCCCTTACTGGAATATCTTCTAAATAGATCCACAAGTCCTTTCGGGAAGCTCCCCTGTACGAACAACACTAGGCGCGAGCTCCGCCCTCTTCGTGTGACCAAAGTACTATGACCAAGGCCCTCCTTGAAAGGCACTTGTCACAACTCGCCTCTCACAAGTTCGCGAGTCGAAGCCCTCGACTCCTCCTGTACAATCCCACGATATCCAAAATCGCGAGATGGGTATAAATCCTTCCCTTGTCAACGCCCTCCACATGTGATCACCAGCTAGGCTTCCCACTAGCGCTTCTCGCCTTTCACCACTTTGCAAGTCGAAAGGTTGGACTTTTGTCCCCTTATCTTATGAACCCTTGAGACACAAAAAGTCAACGGGGTGTTGACTCTCTTCAATGAACAACGCATGTCAGCCTATCTATTCCACGGGCCCACCTTGCGATTCTGTCGCATGGCCACATGAGCCTCGACTCTCGACACTTCACTGACTCCGTGATTGCTACCACCTGTCCTCCTCAGATGGGCGGCTGCGATTCTCTCGCAACTTTGTTGCTTGCGAAGTCAAGAGACTTCCTTCTCTGACCTCTGATATCTGAATCCCAGATATGGGTGATCTCGTGACACGTGTCCAGTCCTAATGAATGGCTCAGATCCTTTTGGGACTTTCATCTCCTCTGCTCTGCTGTATGAGATTTTAACTCCCTCGCAACTCTCGACAGATCTAATGGCTGTTGGGTAATTGAACCAAGATCCAACGGTCCAGATCCTTTTTGCTCCATGCACTCCTCTGCTGCTTCCTAAACATGGAAAACCAATGGTCCAGATCTCTTCTCCTCAGCCTGATCTGATGGATACTGTGCACCCTCCTCAGCTTTTGTTCTTTCTTCTAACACTCGAAAGAATTCCAAATGTCTAAGGCCTTAACCTTGAATTCTTTTCCCCTCGATCTCTTCACCTTGAGTCTCACTTGCACGTACAAAAACGCCACTCCTCTTGAGCTTTAAAAACTATGAACTCTTCAAGGAGTTTTGTAGCCTCTGCACTCCTTGCAGCTACGGATTTGTGCATAGAAGCACTCTCCCTCTTGATCTTGACCTTCTCTGGAACCTTAATAGGTTTCCACAACTCCTGCACTCCTTGCAGAGTCTTTGCATGCATGAGGTGCTATCCCTCCTGAGCTTACTCACTAATTCAGATATCTAAGGAACTAAGTCCCTTTTTCCTTTCCCCCTTAGATGGAGAATTCAAATGCCCTCCTGGCTATCCCTTTGCTTAAGAAACCTTTTGCTGAGAGTTTCAGGGCATTCAACAACCCTACGAAGATCCTTCTTGTTGGACTCTTCTACTAATTCTAGAACTCAAGGAGTTCTTTTCTCCTCTTGTGCCTATCTTCCCACCTACTCAATGCCAACCTGGCAGAGTATCTTCTTACAGAACATCCAACAATTTTTTCCCCTTCTATGCACCCTATGCACCTGCTTAATGCTTTCCTGGCAAAACTCTTAGAATCCTTAGTGATCCTTTTTCTCCTATCTGAACTCATAGCAGAGTTCTTCTCAATGCATCACTATGCATATGCTCAATGCCCACTTGGCAGAGCTCTCAGAATCCTTAGTTATCTTGACTTCAATATGAAATCACAGTAGAGTTCTTCGCCTGTGCACTCCTTGCACTGGCTCGATGCACTCCTGGCAGAGCTTCACAGAACTCCTCAGAGATTCTGTCTGCAACTATATTTTCTCATACACAACCTTGCCTCCAAGGCATTAAGAAACCTTGAGGTCTTCCTCCCGAATTGTTGATTTTAGCTTCTGTGCCCACCTAGCACGCCTCTGTCTGAACCCATAGAATTCATAAATGCACCCTCTGTGCATAGCTTTCAAAACCTGCAACATTATATCACACCCTCATGGTGTGAAGCCTCAAAGACCTCTCAAGCCTGAAACCAAACAAACTCCTGCAAATGTAAAATGACAGCATACATTCACAGTATAATTTGAACACACATAGACATTCATTCAACACAGGAAATATGAAGGAAAAACTGTTATTTGTATTAAATGGCAAATGCCTGTTTTTACAAAGTGTTCCTGACCACAGCCTGTAACAAGGTCTCGGATCTTCTCATCTCTGCTCTATGCTAACTACCACAAAATGAGACCCCAAAAGATCGTTTACCTGAGGGGGCTCTTTGAGCTCTTCCCTCCAATCTACCTACCCTATTCAAAGGCATTGAATGGGATGTCTAGTCCACAAATCGGATCTAGATCTCAGCCTTACAAAACATTAAAGGCCTATCTACCTACAACCTACGCAAAGGCATGGCTTCATGGCTCAATAGCCTAAAACATTTAATTACATTCATTCAAATTTTAAATGAGGACTATGCCTCTCTTCAACACGCGATTTGAATTCGCTGACGTGGTTGTCTAGCTGATGTGGAGAGATGCTCCTGCATCATACTCCTCAGCTGCAAAATTCATGAGCGCCTACTGATGAGCTTCCCATCTTAGCTGTTGGAATCCTCCTGGATCCCAAACAAATTTCTGGAGATGTTCATCTGCTCCACTTCTTTGCTGCTGCTGCTGCTTCTACGCTGTTGTTGTTGTTGATGATGCTACTTCCCTTTTGCTCATTTTCTCCTTACTAGCAATCTCTGGTGATCTGATCATCAGCTTCATGATCATCTCGATCACTTCTTCCAGCTGCTCGAATGGCTGGCTCCGCTCATGCAGTCTCCCCTGCTGCAAAATTTTTCTGCAATTGGGCAGATCATTCTGATCTCCCTTGCCATCTTCTTCATCTTCTTCTGTGGCCTTTACTTGCCACCCTGCTACAGATTTCATCTCTGCAGTCTTCATTACCTTTTCAGCTCCCTGGCTAAAAATTCTGAGTGATTCCTCAGAATGCTCCTCTACTAATATCTGCTCATGGTAGTCACCTGCTGGCTCTGGATTGTTCAGCCAATCCTCCAGTATATCTAGCTCCATCTCCCATGGAGTGAGTAATTTGTCTACCTACTCTTCGACTTCTTCTGCTGCCAGCTCCAGTGCTACAACTTCCTTCTTTTCAACTTCTTGGCTGAAAGTATTGAGCCACTCCTTAGAATGCTCATTCTTTTCTTCTTCTACTACTTGGGCAGTCTCAAATACCTCCTCCAATTCTTCGTTGACAGTCTCAACTAGTTGTCCTGCTTCTGCTGTTGCTGCATCTGCAACACAGATTTCTGCCTCCCCTTGGGCAAATGGTAGGAATATTTCGATTCCCCCAATCATCAAAAGATTTCTCTGATCTTCCTCCTCTGTCAGCTGCATCTATTGATCCAAACTCACCTCTGAGTTTATGAAACCCTCAGATAGTCTCATTTGCTTATCCCTACCCACCTGGAAAATTGGGATTTTCCTGCTTCCCTCCTGGCAGTCTATGGAATCAATTGATACCATCTCTATTCCGTTGCCCACCTAGCAAATTGGAAACTCTCGGTTTCCCTCCTGGCAATCTATGATATCTCGCAGCGATCTCAATCCATTGCCCACCTAGCAATGTGAAATTCCATGGCTGTCCTCATGATAGTCTATGAGATCCTCAGTTGATCTCAACTCTTTGCCCACTTGGAAATCGGGAATTTCCTCTCTTCCCTCCTGGTAGTGCTTGAGATTTTCATCCGATCCCATTTCATCCTTAACATCACTAATATTTCTCCCTGTCTCTGTCTCACATACCTGAACCCTTTTCTCTAGTCTGTTGAGGTTTTCAGCAGGCCTCAACCACCATCTCAACATCTTACATTGTCTTTTGACCATCAACTCTGGGCTTTTCTTTCCAGCGTATCTTCAACCTTCAGTAGAAATATCATTGTCCATGTCTGCTCTCCTGGCAAACTTGTTGTTGTCACTCCGAAATCCTGAGTGTTCTAGCTTCTCCTACAGTCCTCCTGACTATCTTATTCTCCTCTTCACTTCACCTGAAATCTATAGATGAAGTCCCTCTCTGATACCACACTGATGTAGATGCCACCTCTGTCTCGGCAAAGTCTCTGCGCAACCTCTCGGTCTTAAGGATCATTCTCTCTAATTCATGATCCGAAGCAGCTCCTTCGATCCCTTGCTAGAATCTCTTCTAAATCGATCCACAGGTCCTTTCGGGAAGCTTCCATGTTCGAACAACACTAGGTGCGAGCTCTTCCCTCTTTGTGTGACCACAACGCTATGACCAAGGCCCTCCTTGAAAGGCACTTGTCGCAACTCACCTCTCGCGAGTTCACGAGTCGAAGCCCTAGACTCCTCCTATCCAATCCTATGATATCTAAAATCGTGAGATGGGTATAACTCCTTCCCTTGTCAGCACCCTCTACGCATTATCACTAGCTAGGCTTCCCACTTGCACTTCTCGCCTTTCTCCACTTCGCAAGTCGAAAGGTTGGACTTTCGTCCCCTTATCTTGTGAACCCCTGAGACACAAAAAGTCAACAGGGTGTTGACTCTCTCCAATGAACAACTCATGTCCGCCTATCTATTCCACAGGCCCACCTTGCGATTATGCCGTGTGTCCACACGAGCCTCGACTCTCAACACTTCGTCGACTCCATGATTGCTGCCACCTATCCTCCTCAGATGGATGGCTGCGATTCTCTCGCAACTTTGCTACTCGCAAAGTAAAGAGTCTTCCTTCTCTGACCTACGATGTTTGAATCCCCGATATGGGTGATCTCATGACATGTGTCCACTCCTAACGAATGGCTCAGATCCTTTCAAGAATTTCATCTCCTCTACTCGGTTGTATGAGGGTTTAACTCCCTCGCAACTCTTGACAGATCTAACGGTTGTCGGGTAATTGAACCAAGATCCAATGGTCCAGATCCTTTTTGCTCCGTACGCTCCTCTGTTGCTTCCTGGACGTGGAAAACCAACAGTCCAGATCTCTTCTCCTCAGCCTGATCTGACAGCTGCTATGCCCCCTCTTGAGCTTCTGCACTTTATGTTGTGCGCGTTAACTTTGAATTCTTTTCCCCACGAGCTATTCGCCTTGAGTCTCGCTTGCACGTACAAAAACGCCACTCCTCCTGAGCTTTAAAAACTATGAACTCTTCAAGTAGTTTTGTAGCCTCTGCACTCCTTGCAGCTATGGCTTTGTGCGTAGAAGCACTCGCCCTCCTGAGCTTGACCTTCTCTGGAACCTTAATAGGTTTCCATGACTCCTGCACTCCTTGCATAGTCTCTGCACGCACGAGGTGGTATCCCTCCTAATCTTACTCACGAACTCAGATCTCTAAGGAACTAAGTCCCTTTTTCCTTTCTCCGTCATATGGAGATTTCAAATGCCCTCCTGGCTATCCCTCTGCTCAAGAAACCTTTTGCTTAGAGTTTTAGGGTGTTCAGCAACCCTACGAATATCCTTCTTCTTGGACTCTTCTACTAATTCCATAACTCAAGGAGTTCTTTTATCCTCTTGTGCCTGTCTACACACCTACTCAATGCCCACCTGGCAGAGTATCTTCTTAAAAAGCATCCAACAGTTTTGTCCCCTTCTGTGTGCCCTATGCACCTACTCAATGCCCTCCTGGAAGAACTCTTAGAATCCTTAGTGATCCTTGTTCTC
Organism: Picea glauca; assembly: GCA_000966675.3. Lineage (NCBI taxonomy): Eukaryota > Viridiplantae > Streptophyta > Pinopsida > Pinales > Pinaceae > Picea > Picea glauca. The sequence continues at coordinate 325,535 of JZKD02S2245465.1, read as the reverse complement.
CTGTCTAAACTCACAGTAGAGTTATTCTCAATGCGTCACTATGCATATGCTCAATGCCCACTTGGCAGAGCTCTCAAAATCCTTAGTGATCCTGACTTCAATCTGAACTCACAGCAGAGTTCTTCTCTTGTGCACTCCTTGCACTGGCTTGATGCCCTCCTAGCAGAGCTTCATAGAACTCCTCAGAGATTCTGTCTACAACTGTATTTTCTCATACATAGCCTTGCCTCCAAGGAATTCAACAACCTTGAGGTCTTCCTCCTGAATTGTTGATTTCATCTTCTATGCCCACCTAGCATGCCTCTGTCTGAACCCACAGAATTCACAAATGCACCCTCTGTGCACGGCTATCAGAACCCACATCATTCTATCACACCCTCATGGTGTGAAGACTCAAAGACCTCTCAAGCCTGAAACCAAGCACACTCCTGCAAATGTAAAATGACAGCATACATTCACAGTATAATTTGAACACACATAGACATTCATTCAACACAGGAAATATGCAGTAAAAACTGTTATTTGTATTAAATGGAAAATGCTTGTTTTTACAAGGTATTCCTGACCACAGCCTGTAACAACGTCTCGGCTCATATCTTCTCTGCTCTATGCTAACTACCACAAAATGAGACCCCAAAAGATCTTTTACCTGAGGGGGCTCTTCGAGCTCTTCCCTCCAATCTACCTACCCTATTCAATGGCATTGATTGGGCTGTCTAGTCCGCAAATCGGATCTAGATCTCAGCCTTACAAAACATTAAAGGCCTATCTACCTACAACTTGTGCAAAGGCACGACTTCATGGCTCAACAGCCTAAAACATTTAATTACATCCATTCAAATTTTAAATGAGGACTGCGCCTCTCTTCAACACGCGATTTGAATTCACTGACATGGTTGGATGGTTGGCTGGATGACGTGGAGAGATGCTCCTGCATCAACCAGGGTACTATGATAGTAATTCTTGAGAAAAGTACAGAAAACATCAAATCTCATATATGAATCATTTTATCCTATTCTAGGAAATTGTCATCTTATGCGTAAGAAAAACAAGCTCAGCCTGTGCTCCTGAATTTTGTAAACTCAAAGGGTGGCCAAATCAAGGTCTCTGCGAAGTCTAGAAAGCATGGATAATATCCGTCAAATGGCGTCTGGCGCAATTGGGTTCTCATCTAAGGTACCAGGCAGGTCAATAAGTAAGAATGAAAGATGGTTCTTGCAGATGCAGGTGACTAAATTTCATACCAAACCTAAAAATGGGATAGAGTCAGGAGTAATATTAAACCCCATTATAAGGGATCTTGTCATAAATGAACACACAGACAACACCTGCCACCCAGCCGCAAAGAAGGAGAGGAGCAAAGGGAGGAAATCAGAGGCCAAAACTGAAAGGATAGAGAGCGTCGGGGAAAATTCTGATTGGTGGAGTACCCTGGAGGAGGAAATCGCCAAGCTAAGGTGAATCCTCAGGTAAAATTTTGGTGTATTTTAGATAGTTTTGGATAGATGTCGACTTAAGAGAAGGGAGTCCTGATATGATAGACCAATTACTAATGGTCCCTTTAAATAATACAATTGTTCTTCATTTTTGTAACCTTTATCTGTTTTTAGAATTATGAGGAAATCAAAATGTTTTAAATTCCATATGAAATTACTCTATATATGCTTGGCCTCATGAGTATAGAGAGGGGGCAGAAGTCCAAGGGCACAATTCCGGTGGTTCTGGACTCTATTGTAATTTTTCTAGGACTAAATTGAATAGATATGAAAAAGCATTTTGAACTATTCATGAAAAGATTCTAATGGCTATGATATGAGTTTTGTCTTCCTTCACTGTTTGTATTTCCTGTGTTCTTTAATTCCATTTACATTGTCTTCTGTTTAAATTGGAGAGTTTAAAGGCCCAGAATTCGTCCTGCGACACTCTTGGTCTAAGAAATTTAAACTATGTGATTGTCTTCTTAAATTATTTTGAATTCATTTCAGCAATGCTCTGACGCAGTTATTTTTCATCTTTATCTTCCTACACATCTTTTTATTTCAAGAATAACTCATATTCATCGCCTTATTTAGCCTTTTTCCTCTGGAGATTTCTATAAGTCTATGCATTGTCTTCATTCACTTTAAAATTTTTGACTCCATAGCCCATAGTGTTCCCCTCTTCTTTGCTAGAAACTATATTAAAAATATCCCAAACAAACCAAATATAGCCACCAATTGCCATAGATATATCAAGTGACACGAGAGAGCCCTCTTCGAGTTGAACAAGCTAGTTTTCAGCTCTAAAGTAGGTTGAAACAGTTACCCCTATCAGTGGTTTGACAGTCGAGCATATTTACAAGGTGCTAACATTTTGGTGCCGTTGTCGGGGACAAAATTTAAAAATTTTCCCTGGGAAGAACGACATGGTTGAGCTCTACGGTCTGAGAGAGGCAGACACTTAGGCACATAGACATTGATTGTATTCCTTCTCTGGAAACTCCACTTTCGTTCAAAGGTGACTCCACTGATAAAGGAATCCTGAATTTCCAAGAGGCGACCTTGCTCTGAATACTTCAAGTGCGAGACTGAAACTTCACTGAAAGATGAAACCCCTTGACAAGGGCAAGGAAGGGCATCATGAGGGAAAACATGTACTCAAAATGGGACCTCTTACAAAAAAATTTACTTTTCATTTTAAGTTGCATCTGCTCCTTCCTTGAAAATGTTAAATAAAATTTCTTTTACCTATTGTATCTTAATAATGATCATGAAAGACTTGAAATTATATTTCCTCCTCTATACGTTGCACATGCATACCCTCGCCTTGTCGTTGCTTCTGATAAAAAGGTTTCACCTAGGCCACGCAATGACAATGACCAAGTTGATGAATCTCGTGAGACTCAGACTGATGTCTCTCCCACTGTTCTTGGCCCAATACCCCCTAAGTCCCGACATAGATATATACCTTTAAAGATACCCCAAACCCTTCACGATTTCCCTCCGAATTACTATGAGTTCCTACCTGTGTTCGACGGAGAATCGAATATCATATTTGCTGAAAAGCACATTCAAGGGTTTGAGCATTTTATAGATTTATTCAAGACTGACCACTACGATGTGTGTATGAGAGTTTTCTCTCAATCCTCTAAAGGAGACACCAAACACTGGTTCAAACACTTACACCCAAAAACCATCAGTTAATGGGTGGAATTGAAGAAGGTTTTTTTTTTAATTTTGGGGTAAGGATAAATCCTTAGAGATGCAACTCACTAAGTTTTACGCCTTGAAAAGATGCAACAATGAATCTATTTCTTTATTTAGTAGAAATTTCTATAGCATCTATTATAATTTGTCCAAAGAAATTCAATCCTCTGAAGCTGCTGCCATGCTCCATTACGCAACTGCTCTTCATCCATATTTTTATTTCCTCCTGATGGAAAGAACACATGGGTCCTTACAACAAATGTTTAGTGATGCTCAGGACATTCAACACAACATCCAAGCATGTAAACAAACCCAAAATGAGGGGTTGAATGTTCAAGGACATGAAAGTGAATATGAATAGAAAATAGTTGATTGGAATCTTGAGCATAGAATTGACAATATCATGGGTCCTCTTGAAGCTTCCAATGCTAATGATTTTGCAAAAAATTACATCCCACTTGTCGAAAGAGGAGGTGTTGATCCATTCCATGATGAGCATATGGATGATTGTTTTATGTATTCATTTGTAGATAGTCAAGAATATGAGTGTTGAAAGCATCTTGTTGAAGAACAGGTTGATGTTCTAAGTTTTTTTCTTGTTAGATGACATTGCATATGTTAATGATTTGCCTATATATGATGAATATGATGATTACGATGTTGACCCCCTGGAACAATCAACCACATGTTCTCTATCAGAAAATGTTCCTTTTTAGCAGTATAATGAAAGAAATCAGGCTGCATATCACAATTACAAAGAAGAAAGTATTGGATCAGCTGAAGGGAATTTCTTACCTCTATGCTTTTCTTATTTCAAATTGCTGAAAGAAAATCCTAAAATCATCATCGAAGAAAACGAATCTGTGCTTATACAAAGCCATGCTAGATCAATGGAGTAGAATGATAATATGTCACAACATTATTTCCATACGCTTGGAGACCCTATTTCTTGCACTAAAATACAACCATATGTTGGCAATAAAATTGAAGACGGTTTCAAATCAGGTAGGACAACCCTACCATTATGTTTTTCTTCTTTTGAATTATTGAAGAAAAATATGTGTAGTATCTCAGGACAGGGATCCTCCAAGCATGAGCAGAGTGGTGATGATACTTCTATGGAAAATCACATAAAGGGTCATGTCGGCTCAGATTTGCAGTCTATGTTCAACTATCAGCCTGAAAAGGAAGAAGAAGTTGCTCCAGAAAGTATTGTTCAAGGTCATTTTCTCCATCCCGAAATCAGTATAGATTCTCAACGTGCAAAGATGTTTTAGAGTATTTTATCTTCCCTTGAGAATGACATCGTGGTTAAATTTTTAAGAAACACAAACATGGATGAAGATTATGAAATTGCATCTATAAAAGTTTCTAGCAATAAAGAAACAAATGACATAGATGAAGCTGTGTATGCCATTTGTGATTCGGATTATCTTCGGCATGAAATGAGAGCAGAGATATAATAAAGAAATGCATAGAGATATCATGTATATCAAGTAATATAACAAAAACATATCATATATGCAACCATAAACAAATAAATATAGTAATACACAATTTCTATTAATGAAAGAAATGTACAGAGACTGTAAAAATACAGAGTGAAAGACTTGCTAGAATGGTGGCATCTTATCTCTGAGAAGAGATGTGTCGGCTACTCGCATTCACAAGAAGATGATTACAATGAGGCTCTGAAGGCCTTTTTACAATAAACAGGAATGCCAAAAGTCCTAGACATCCAAAAACCTAACCCTAGGAGATGAAGC
>JZKD02S2245465.1:290110-320534 GCA_000966675.3 Picea glauca | reverse complement strand
GAATGCCAAAAGTCCTAGACATCCAAAAACCTAACCCTAGGAGATGAAGCACCAAAAGTCATGTGGGCCCCGTTTGGGTAAGTGAGTACATCAACTTCCCGGGGTCGTGACTTTTACATACGATCTTCGTTTTAGGCGTGTGATAGCTCATTAGAAAGGTAGCGTCGAGGATATTCATTTTGGGGGCTCAATCATGCCTTTGTCTATCATTGAGAACCTCGATATCGAAAAACCTTCATTTGGACCCTCAAAATGGCCCCGAAAGTTAAAAACTGCTAAAAATAGTAAATTGCCAAAATTGCCAGAAAACTGTTTTGAGCCATTTGGAAAAGGTGGGTGGCCACTGATATCCACATGGATCAATTTGTCCATCATAAACATAGAAAGATAATGAAGAGGTAGTGGTTTTATTAAAGTCGTTTGAAAATCAGGGTTTTGAAAACCCATCCGCGGGAGCTCTGGACTATGAAGTAGTGCATGAGCAGGAACTTATTTCTATTTATTCACTGGAAATTCAAAGTGGTTGTTCTCAAACAAATTTCCATAAATTTAATGAAACCACGTCATAGTTGTTTGATGAACAAGAGGATAACCTTGCTGCATATTATATGGTTGTCATATTTGAAGATGTTCAAGAATATATGAATAATTTTGTTGATATGCATGGCCAAGCAGACAAACCTATCGTCTCCATTTCATTTGAAGATGTTCTCAGAACAGAAGAAATAGAGAAAAAACAACTAACACTGATGAAAGAAACTTGCCTTTCGGTTTTTGCTCATCAGGGAGAAATGATTTTTCATGATTTTCAAGATCCGATGGCCATCCTATTATAGTCTTCAGTGAAGGATGAATTTGTTTCATTCATGAGATTATATTTTGAATTCAATTTATTTTTTCAGACGCCATCCTTTACGATTTTCTACCAGCTTGAGGAAAATGTGAAAGAAAAATCAGGAAACCAATTGTTTGATTGGTTGCATTGGCACTTTAGCATCACTTGAGCGAGTGGTCATCCCAACAGTTTTAGGGTAGGTAGGGATGTGAAAATAAGCTTGTCGATCAAGCATTTTTCCAGTTTGAGTTTTCTAGCACTAGATATAGTCAGTTTTCAATAATGCACTCAGACGTCCCCATGCAGTTGGAAGTAGTGCACAGAGCTTGATAGGAGCAGGACACACATATGTTTTGCGGAGCATCCCCATGGATCAAGCACCGGGTCTACAAGTTCTTTGCTACCTCGCTAGGAGGATAAAATCCCCAGTTGGAGCCAATGTTATCACCCTAACAATTCTTATCGGGATCTAAAAACTTCTGAAGTTTAGCGAGATGCTATACCATAGTAGAGGTGCGATAGTTCAGGGCGCTTGGCTATATTCCACGGCATATGAATGAATGTAGAGGAAGTGGGAAGGGATTATCTCGGAGGGCCATTGATATTGAAGAATCTCAGATCTACAGTCGAAGCCTACATCGAACAAACAAATAGCATAGAACTTAACATTGAGAAGGAAGACTAGGGAAAACTACTCTGGTTACGACGGGGAATGCATGGCGCTCTTACACATGCATCGAGGGAGATGACGGATTGCCTGAAACCACTTTTCCTATGGCCCCGATTTCATATGTTTTAAAACATCATGTCAATAGCTCACGGGGAGGATGGCGGTTGGTTAGATCACCTCACATCACCGGTCTAGGTACTTTCCTGGATGACGTACCAAAAGTACACCACCGCATAACTAAATCGAGGCTCATCATTCGAAGTGGATTGATGAAGCGTGGCACACCAAGGTACCGTGACAGTAATTCATGAGCAAAGTACACAGAACATCAAATCTCAGATATGAATCATTTTATCCTATTCTGGGAAATTGTCATCTTATGTGCAAGAAAAACAAGCTCGGCCTATGATCCTGAATTCTGTAAACTCAAAGGGTGGCCAAATCAAGGTCTCTGCAAAGTCTGTAAAGCATGGATAATATTCGTCAAACGACGTCTAGTGCAATTGGGTTCTCAGCTAAGGTACCAGGCAGGTCAATAAGTAATAATGAAAGATGGTTCTTACAGATGCAGGCGACTAAATTTCATACCGAACCTGAAACTGAGACAGAGTTAGGAGTAAAACTAAACCTTGTTATAAGGGATCTTGTCATAAATGAACATGCAGACAACACCTTCCACCCAGACACAAAGAAGAAGAGGAGTAAAAGGAGGAAATCAGAGGCCAAAACTAAGATGATAGAGAGCGTCGGGGAAAATTCCGATTGGTGGAGTACCCTGGAGGAGGAAATCGCCAAGTTGAGGTGAATCCTCAGGTAAAATTTTGGTGTATTTCAGATAGTTTTGGACAGATGTCGGCTTAAGAGAAGGGAGTCCTGATATGACAGACCAATTACTAACGGTCCCTTTAAACAATACAATTGTTCTTCCTTCTTGTAACCTGTATTTGTTTTTATAATTATGAGGAAGTCAGAACGTTTTAAATTCAATATGAAATTCCCCTATATATGCTTCGCCTCATGAGTATAGAGAGGGGGCAGAAGTGTAAGGGCACAATTTCGGTGGTTCTGGACTCTATTGTAATTTTTTGGGGACTGAATTGAATAGATATGCAGAAGCATTTTGAACTGTTCATGAAAAGATTCTAATGGATATGATATGAGTTTTGTCTTCCTTCACTGTTTGTATTTCCTGTGTTCTTTAATTCCATTTACACTATCTTCTATTTAAATTGGAGAGTTTAAAGGCCCAGAATTCATCTTGCGATGCTCTTGGTCTAAGCAATTTAAACTATGTGATTGTCTTCTTAACTTATTCAGAATTCGTTTCAACAATTCTTTGATGCAGTTATTTGTCTTCTTTATCTTCCTACACATTTTTTTATTTCAAGAATAACTTAGATTCATCACCTTATTTAGCCTTTGTCCTCTGGAGAGTTCTATCAGTCTATGCATTGTCTTCGTTCACTTTCATAATTTTGACTCCATAGCCCATAGTGTTCCCCTCTTCTTCGCCAGCAACTCTATTAAACATCTCCCAAACAAACCAAATCTAGCCACCGATTTCCATTGATATATCAAGTGACACGAGAGAGACCTCTCTGAGTTGAACTGGCTAGTTTTCATCTCTAAAGTAGGTTGAAACAGTTACCTCTGTCATTTGTTTGACAACCGAGCAGACTTACAGGGTGCTAACACTCTGGAAAACAATGAAACAAGCGATGAATTATGTTAAATGTGTTCGAACACAAGCACATTTATATGATTTGACGCAAAATTAAACGATACAATGTGTCTTTTCATCTTTCTGGGTGACGAAAATATCTCACCAATCTTTTGGCCGAAAAAATGTTTTTTCGGCCGAAAAGCTAGGAAACTGTTTAACTTTAACAGATTCCGTTAGAAGTACGTTTTTTGACCGAAATATTTTTTTTCGACCGAAAGGTAATATTATATGATATTTCATAAAACAAATGAGGAACATAACTTTACTTTTCCTCTAGCTTCTATCACATTAATGTTAGTTGGTATGGTACAATGACACTCTCTTGTAGTAAATAAAGGTCCTCATAGTAAAACAACATTCGACTGAAGATGGTCCACCACCTCAAACGAGACTAAGACAAATTGCAACAAAAACAAAGTTACTCATTGAAAACTTATATGTGACTGTTAGTTTCAAGAATAAACTTACTTATGGAATTTTAATATACACCTTGTACCTCTTGGAAAATTAGTAAAAATGAAAATGAGTTTTTTTTTTTTAATGGCCATTGTTTTAATGGACTTTCTAAGCTTATTTGAATCCTTTTAAGAGAGAAGTACCCGATTTTAATCTTGAAACATGTCACAATCATATATTAGACACCATTATTGATAGTCTAGCAATACAAAGATTCATTTTAACCCTCCAAATAATCAAAATTAGATAAAATTTAATGCCTCCTAATTAAATTTTTTTGTGTTAAAATATGTCTTTAACATCTATTAATTAAGGTTTTAAATCTAAGAAATCCCATTAATCTAAACACCTCATTTGCTTGAGCCAAAAACATATTGTTGCCTCATAGTCTTGCTACACCTCACTTATTCAGAAGCTCTTGAAAAAAAAACACCATTCATGGAAGCTTATTATTCATTTCCTTGAACAAAAATCTTAATTCATTTATATATTTCTGGATTTGGAAAATTTTGGTTCTTTTCTCTCCCTAGCCTAGTTTTTATTACTTTGAATCTCTTTTTTCCCCTCCTTTAAACCCTTTTCTCTTAATCATTTTTATTCTTATATTTGTATATTTTCTATTTAAATCACTTTCATAATGACTAATTTCCAATGGCTAATTGAATAATTTTAACTCCATTTTATTCAATTTTTTCAATTTGAGTTTCATCCCCTTCTTTAAGACTTATATTCTCTCTCATTCTATTTATTTTCACTTCAGAGCACTATTTTCTCATTCCTAGGCTTCTTACATAATTTAACTCCAAAAAAAATTAAACAATCTTTGATAGATTAAATAATTTTTAATTAATTAATTAAAAAGATGAAAAAAAAGTTATTGAAGTTGATTTGTAAATTAAAATTAAACTATGAAAGGTGTATTTTCTCTTTAGTCTTAGTTTTAAGTGTATATTTTTATATGGTAGATTTTCAATTATATATTTGTATAGATTACACTTTCAATTATACAATGCAAAGTATAAATATATTTTCATAGAAAAAATATTAAAAAAATGTATTTCATACATGATTTCACTATTAACATAGGACAACATCAAATTAGGATTGATTCAAATTAAAGATCAAATTAAGATTAAGTCCGTCAAAAGGATTTAATACCAAATGATAAGCAAGAAAAACGGTAGCAAGAACACAAAATTTGGAGGAAGAATAATCATGCGATATGTATTCGTGTGAACTCCTATATATAGTTATTACATTAAAAGGCTAAAGTTATCAATGTCAACATGTATATGATTAAAGCTAACCATGTCAAAAACTTAATAGAAAATTACTAACTAATTAATAAATATTATTATCTTAATAAACACTTAAACAATTAAGCATTATTGTTTTCTAGTTTTCAACAATTTAACATGATGGAAATGTTTAATTTCTTCTATGTTCAACATAGAGTTGACACATTGTGTGTAATTCGTTCTGATTAACATAGAGATGACATGTGGCATTTAAAAAAAATATTAATATGAATAAATAATTTCAATGTCGGTCCTAAATAAATTATTTCAATGTCCACCTTAAGTAATATAATTTTATTGCACCTAAAGACAATTTATACAATATGAGGGAGATGCCTAATTCCTTCCATGTTCAACATGGAGTTGACATGTCTTATTTAAAGAAAATAATTGTATATCAGATTTGTTTATATATAGAGAGAAAAAGTAATTGAAAGAAAAATGAAATATTATTTTGTCCATAGGTGCTTTCTAGTTCCCCTTATGAAAAATGTGGAATTCATTCAAATCTTAATATAAAGTTTAAAAATTCAAAAAAAATATTAATAAAGAAAAAATATTTCACTCCAGCCATAAATAAAAAATATCAATATATGTTCATTAAAATATTTCAATACAAATTATATATATATGAAAAACAAATTATTATGGTAAAAAAATTTAACAAGTGTAGATCCATCTTAACTCCCGATGCGTCTAAAAAAATCAATCAAAATTTGAGGAATATTTTTGTCTCTAGAAATTTGATCCCTCTCAACATATGATAGATTGAGAATTAAGAAGGATCTAAATTGTAATATCCACAAAAATAATTAATTATTAACGTCTAAGTGTACTTGGGAATAAATTTTCGTTTTTGGAAAATTCGGATTTGGAAATTATTTTCTATTTATGGAAAATCCGAATTTGGAATTTGATTATTGTAATAAATTATTTATGACTGTTGGGAAAAGATTTGATTGCCCAACTAAATTTTTTGATTGTAAAACATGTAAAAGACAAACGTTTTATAAATTAAATGTTGGAAGACAAATGGAACAATCAGGTCAAAAACAATTGACCATGACTCCATGAGTGGGGAACACATTTGAGTTGCCTCAGGGATGATTTTTACAAGTGGAGAATGAGGGATTTCACCACTAGCATCCCCTAAAAATCAAGGATTTGTAAAGATGCAAAAATTCCCAAGGAGGGAAGGAAATACCTAGGCATAAGATGCATAAACATATAACATATGGAGAAGGTAACATGTTTCTTAGTATGTTGAAGAAAGGAAACTACTTGTTGTTATGATGTAACAACCCCATCGTTACGACTACTAGTGAAGCAGCAATGCAATTTTTTCTTTTCTTTTTACAGGATGACAATACGATTACAGCTAAACAACACACCTGACAGTGAGAACCACACCCACCGAAAAGGAAACAAACATCTATGATTCCACGAACTAGCACAAGAGAAACTGGGCGACCCATGCATAAAACAACAAGGAGGAATGACTACCTGCCCGACGCAAACAAGATCACGCCTACAATCTAAGGGACAACATCCCCCGCCCACACAACTTCCTAGATGACAAAACTAAAACCTCAAGGCACGCGAACCAAATGCATGAGGTGTTCCACCCATGCGCCTAAAGCAACTTGTCATGCTCGTACACACTCACACATAATGCACTGAATCCGGCCAAGTTCTTGAACATCATTATCCAATAGGGCATGCCATGATCCCCTCGTCAGGAATCATGCCATCCCTAGGTGATAGACGCATCAATAACCTTGGTACAACACATCATATCTGGACCAAGGACTCTAGATAAATCCAACGTGCTAGAAACTGAACACCGAAATGAAAACCATGCCCATACCCCAACAACAGGTTGACAAAATGCCAGAGGATGATGAAAAGGGATGACACAAGCCAATACATGACAAACTAGACCCAACCCAAGAAGATTAAATGTGCTAGAAGATCGAAATAACTGTCGACCACAAGATGATAAAAAAAAAACAACTGAAACACCCAAATGACAAGTCAACTAGATGCAAGGGAAACTGACAACCATAACAATCATACCACATGCTAACTTCCTGGCGCACAAGGACTAAAGGAAAATACATCATTTAAAATACACGAAACACCATCTTAGGAATATTACCAAGAACCCATTCTACAATAACATGAAGCAATAAAATCCTTCCTCTCACTTTTCAAGTCAATTTATTAATTAATTAAGATCTTATTACCAAGGTCTCACTCCAATCATCAACCCTAACATATGACTCTTGGAATCCTAAGTTAACTCTTCCAACCCTATCATTCTTATTGATGTCGATAATTTTCACTGTCCAATCAAGTAAGAACTAAGGGTATAATTCGCTAACTAAAACAATTACAATTATAAACTATGGAACAAGTATAATATATGTAATAAGTAACATAACTTTTCCATATAGTTATATGACAAGAATATAATAAAAATGTTATATAAACTTTATGAGTAATAAAATTTCTTATCAATTTACTTTTAGAAAAATTCAACAACACAATAACTAAGTTTAAGCGTGTAAAAACTTACATATTAAAATAATGAAAGGTTTAAAAGAAGTCCTAATATTCAATATCAACAATTATTAATATACCATTTCAACACATAATTTTATGATTAGAAACCTGATTATTAAAATAATAAAAGGCTTCAAAATAGTCTTAATATGCAATCTCAACACATAATTTAGTAATTGCAAAGGTGCAATTTCGAGACCGAATTTACTGATGGACAAAGGAAAAGATAAAGAAACACACATTGAATCTTTTCCAAAGTATAACCAAAGTTTAAACCAAAAACAATATAATATGATTCCATTCTATGGGACTGCTGACAGTAAAGCAATACAGTCGTTGTAATTAAATAATCCATTTGCACTACTCAGTAATTAAATAATCAACGCAATACTCAGAATCTAAATAATCAATTTGCACCCCTCAACCACGACTACCTAATTCACTAGCAAAGTAAGTAAAATAGGAAAATAAATTAAAAGTAGTAATGTTACACCATAGTCACCAATTTGCTACCATAGACAACACCATTAAAAATGAAATTCGAAATTATAGGCACATAACTCGCTACCAGAGGGAAAATAAAGAAGATGCCTGCATTGGGGTTCATCAACGAAGACAGAGGTAGCTCCTGAGGGAGTAAGGAAGACGCAGGGAAATAACTTCAACCTTAAATCTGACTAAAGGTTGTTGGAGAAACGCCTTCCAATAGTTGAAATCAAATGCATTACTAAGGCTGAGAGGTTAAGGAGAATGTCGTCCAAGCAGAGGGGCAATTCACTAGGTAAACCAACAATGATTGCAGTCTAAGGAAAAATGACAAAATCGCCAGAGCAACCATCCAAAAATGAAGAGGCCTTCAGATATAAAGAAAAACACAGAGCAAGAGGTCCATAATTAAAAATGCACTCAAATAAAAATAAACCCAGGGAATAATTTGACAATGGTGATGCCATCAATATAAAAAAATATCGCAGAGAATTATCTCCATCAATCAAAGGAAACCCACTGCTATTCAAGTTCGAAATCATTGTCAGCGACATATGGACACCATCTTTCAATGAAGAATTTCGCTGCCATCCGGGGCACGATTTCGCTGTAAAATGTAGACGTAACGATATATAAAAATGCCTAGAGGAAGTGTGGTTGAAATAAAGGCAATGGAAGACCAAAAAAATCATCGATGTGAAATGAAAGCTGAAATTGCATGCAAATCCACTGCCAATCCATCAAGCAACTACCAGAAAATTTCGTTGCATAGCTGAAAGAATCACAGGCATTGTATAAAAATTGCAAATATATCTAAGACTAGAAGCCCTATCGTAAGAAAGAGTACAGAGGAAAATAAAACCAGTGAAAATCCAGCAAGATACAAAACGCAGAGTTAAAAAAAGCTTCGCCATCAATCAATAAATTGCAGGGTTAAATAGTCGCATCAAAGAACAAGACAAACAATCAACCAAGGACAAACAACAGAGGTAGACGACTAATAGGAACATCATTCACTCATCATCCATGCATAGAAAAGCAAGGCCTTGAGATCCATAGGTCTATTAAGGCCGAAGCGACGATTGTAGATCAGGCTCCTAGCCAACTGCTCAGGTAAGGACTGATGAGCTAAGGACGAAGGAAAAAATAAACCGCAATAATCACAATCAATCAACCACAGGACAGTCAAGACATGCAAGGATTGAATGCCATGGGAAATCAACATCAAGCTAAAGGCTATGGGGAAAAATTCTGTCATCAACTAGAACGCTAAGACAATCATTTTCCTTACCCAATTAAACATGCAGGACCAAAAGCATAAATGATACTAACAATGTACAATGCAGAAATAAAGGAAGAATACCATTGCCCAATCGCTCGCTCTGAGTTGATATCCCACACGCTTCATGCAACTCCTGCTTGCTGACCAATGAGATTTCATCGGTACCTCCTAGCCAATGCTAGGGGTACTCTTCTTCCCCCTTAGCCCCCTGAGATGCAAAGGGGCCATGCACACTAACCAGAGAATCAGCTAACTCCCAGCTCACCTCGCAAGGCCGAGATACCACTCCTCAACGAGCTGGGTATCCCAACTCCCACAAGCTAAGTCAGTCAAATATGAATTTCTGCAGTGTAACGTTACGCATAACAGAAGAGATCCATCATCATATTCCTCCCTCCACTATATAGAGTTTCCAAGTCCCTTATTTTCCCAAAATCCCATTTAATTTAAAGTTTAATAAATTAATTCATAATAATCCTTTCCCGTACAAGTGTCACCCATCCCCTTCATTCCTCCATAAATTAATTTCATTAATTAATTAATTACCCCTATTTCCCTCACTCACCTAAAGGAACTCCTAGAATCGCTCCTAGGTGTCCCCATATCCGTTACAGGTTTTAATGACTTTTCCCATTATCAATTTACTAGTTGAGTTTAAATTAGAAAGTTATTAAATCCTAGATACCTTACTAAGTTAGACTATCTTCTTTTTCCTTGTGTTTCCCCCTTCTTTTTATGTTTCCCTCTTTCTCCTAGTTTCCTAATTATTTTAGATTTCCCTCTTTCCCCTTTTATTTAAACTTAAAAGGGCATGTGGAGAACGTACCCTTTTTCCCTTTTTCTTTTTAATGAATAAATTTTTAATTAGCATAATATAGTAAAACAATTATTTCCCCTTTTAAATTTTATCCCAAAAGATTTTTATAAATCAATTTAATTGCTTACCCCCTTTTTGTCACAAGATTAATGAAGATTATCAGTATTATTTATTATATATATATAGATAGATAGATAGATAGATAGATAGATAAAAATTTACCACCAGTATAATTTAGACCTAGACGTTATTTTCCTAGGATGAGTTAAATTTTATTAAGGGAAAAGTTTTAAATCTTCCTTAACACATTATTCGTCCTAAAGCCATATAGGTTTATCCAATTATTAAATAACAACGCAACGTGCCCTTCAGAATGCACTAGGTTCTCCAAGGTTGCCACTCGCCTCTTTTTGTTTCTCTTGTGCGACGTTCCCTTCAGGACGCACTACGTGCTCCAAGGGTGCCACTCACCTCTTTCCATTTTTTCTTACGTGACGTGCCATTCAAGACACACCACAGGGTGCCACTCGCCTCTTTACTGACTTGGTAGACATAAAAAACCCCTGAAGTCAATACTCTATCAGGTGATCTTGTGGGAGACTAAGGGCCTCAAAGGAATAAGGCCCTTGCCTTATTGCGCATCCCTTAGAATCATCATGAGCGACTGTCGCAGTCTTCCCTCACGGCATCATGGGTCTTCTTGAACTAGGTAGTCGTTAACCTATAGTTCGATCCATGGCAGGAGTGCTAGTAGGTTGTGGCAGGGCTGTTATCCACACCTCTCCCTCAACCTCTCTAGTAGTCGTGCGCGACCCCTTTACTCCACATGTGATTCTAGTCGAAAATCTATCGTCAGCCTGCATCATCAACGAATCTTGTCAAAATATATCCATATCATACAATCTAATTAGATTCACTAATATCACATATAAAACAATCAAACCCTAATGGTTCACTCCCCGACTCGATCTGGAGTCCAAGGGGCTCCATCGATGCCTCTGCGTCCTCGAGGTCCAAAATCCTGCACACTCAGTAAAACTAAGTCAATAGCACCTGTCTATGTCAATGCAGCAAAACAAAATGTCATCAACCCATAAAGCCTCATAATCAAAATCAAATGTTTAATAGTATAATAATCTATATCACTTGCGAGCAAGTGTCCTCAAAGAATAAGTTTGCTCAGTGTGCACAAGAGCGAGATGTTACATACACCCCCTCTTGGTCTAAAAATCATCCCAGAGTTTCACATTATAAGTTCTGAAATAATGTGTATCACAATATCATTAGTCTATCTATCAAACAAAAATGGAAACTTCTGGCACATATCATATGCATCCTCCCAAGTCGTCGAGTGCAGAATATAGTTGTCCCACTGGACCTTGACCTGATCTACTGTTCAACGTTGTAGCTATCGAACATGATAATCTAGGATGTGGATCGGCTCAGCCATGAGCTCCCCCTCATCCAATACCAACAAGGAACTCATTTCAATAACATGTTTAGGATCACGAATATAATGTCTCAAAACAGATATGTGAAAAACATTGTGCATACACCTCAAAAAATCAGGAAAGGCTAGTCGATAGGCCACGAGCCCCTTCCTTTCCACAATTTTGAAAGGTCCCATGAACCTAGAAGAGAGTTTATCTCCCTTTCCAAACTTGATCAAACTCTTATGAGGTTTTACCTGCAAGAAGACTCGATCACCGACCTGGTAACTACAGTCGACACGGTGCACATCGACATAACTCTTCTGTCGATCTTGTGCCTCTTTAATCCTTTGTCTTATTGTTTGCATTTTCTCTTCCATTTCTTGGATCATTACTGGTCCCACCAGGGCACTATCCTCAAGCCGATCCCAGCTCAAACGCGTCCTTCATGGTCGCCCATAAGGAAACTTGAAAGACACCATCTTAATGGTTCTTTGGTAACTATCGTTATAAGTGAATTCCACTAGTGGAAAGAATTCTTCCCAATGCTTTATTTGGTCCATCGCATACATGTGCAACATGTCCTCCAAGGTCTAGTTCATTCACTTGGTCTTCCCGTCAGTCTCTGGGTGATAAACAGTACTGAATTTAAGTTGGGTTCCCAGGGCATATTGGAAACTCGTCCAAAACAGTCTAGTAAACACTGATCTGCGATCAGATATAATCCTTCTAGGCACGCCCTGCAGCCTCACAATCTCACTGATGAAAACTCTAGCTATGTCAAGTTCCTGATACATTGTATGCACAGGAATAAAGTGAGCACTCTTCGTCAGAGTGTCTACTACTATGAAAATCAATTCATGTCTCCTTGTCATTAGTGGCAATCCAACAATAAAATCCATCGAAATAATCTCCCATTTTGATTATGGAATAGCGTGTGGCTGTAGTAATCCTGCTAGATGTCTATGTTCAACCTTTACCTGCTGACATTCTAGACATCTGGCCACATAGTTTACTATGTCTACCTTGATTCCCTTCCAGAATAATAAGGGTTTAAGGTCCTCCCTCATCTTCGTGACTCCCGAGTGAGCCATATAGACTTCTCTATTTGCCTCGCTTAGGATCAAACTCCTCAACTTGTTGTTCGGTGGTACATAAATACAATTTTTAAACCTCAATAATCCATCGTCGTCAAACATAAATCCTTCAAATCTTGGTACCATCATTTTGTTTTGTCTGATAAAACCCTCAACCTTTTTGTACCAGTCATCCTCACACTATAAATTTAGAATCTTTTTACGTAGATTCATCTGAAGAGGCAATGCCAAAAAGATGTGTGGTCTCCCCCTCAATGCATCTTCTACTCGGTTCACTGTTCCTTTTATGTAAGTAATATTGAAGTAGTACTCGCTAAATAATTCCGACCAACGCCATTGTCACGCGTTCAGGTCACTATGCATAAAGATGTGTTTTAATCCACAGTGGTCTGTCTTTAGTTCAAATTTTCATCCAACAAGGTAGTGTCTCTAAACCTTCAAGGCATAAACAATGGCTAACAACTCATTCCTTCTTAGTTTCCTCGTGATGTAAGTGATCACTCGACCGTCTTGCATCAAGACTCTGCCTAAGCCTTCCTTGGAAGCGTCGTTGCATACTCTGAAGTTCGCGTCCATGTTAGGGACTTTTAGTATCGGTGTTGTTGTCAACAACACCTTGAGCCTCTGAAATGCTACTACGCATTTCTTGGTCCAAAAAAACTTCTTGTTCTTCTTCTGCAATTCTGTGATCAGATTTGCAATCTTCGAAAATCCCTCAACTAACCATCGATAGTAACCTACTAGACCCATCAAGATACGTCCTTCTGGGATGTTTGTTGGCATAGGACATTCCATAATAGCTTCGACCTTCGCTGGATCCACGAAGATACCTTCACCAAAGAAGACATGCCCTAAGTAGTGAATCTTCGATTGATAAAATGAGCATTTGGACAACTTTGCATACCATTTTTTCTCTCAGAAACACTATAGTACCAAGAACAAGTGCTCATCATGCTCCTCCGTCGTCCAAGAGTAAATCAAAATATCATCAATGAATACTTCGATGAACTTGTCCAAGTACTCGTGGAACACGTTGTTCATGAAACTCATAAATACCCCTGGGGCGTTTGTCAGTCCGAATGGTAAACAATAAACTCATAATGTCCAAACCTCGTCTTAAGGGTGATCTTAGGGACATCATCCTCCTTGATCCATAACTGGTGATACCCTGATCGCAAATCAATCTTTCAGAACATTGTCGCACCCTTCATTTGATCAACAAATGATATATCCTTGGCAAGGGATACTGATTCTTGATTGTTGCCTTGTTCAATTGATGGTAATCAATGCAAATCCTCCACGACCCATCCTTCTTTCATATGAAAATAACAGGCGCACCCCACGGTGACACACTTGGATGTATCAGTCCCAGATCCATCAATTCTTTCAGTTGCATTCTCAACTCTTGTAACTTTGGGGTCGACATATGATAAGGCATTCTCGCTAGCATTTCAGTCCTCGGTTTTAGGTCTAGTAAAATCCAATTCCCTCTCCAGTTGAATCCCAGGTAAATCCTCTAGGAAGACATCCGCAAACTCTCTCACCACATGAAGGTGTTAGAGACCTTCCACTACTCCCTTCTAGTTTAACGCAAGGATCAAATAAATCTTACATGTGCATGCTCTTCCGTAGCTGTAAGAAAGATATGAACCTCAGGGAAACTCTCTGGTTCCATCCTACAATCACGCATTATTTTCCCTCGTCATTGACCAAGCTCAATCATTTTGTCTTACAGTTGAGTATCGCCTCATGCGATTCCAACCAATCCATACTGATCACGACGTATAGGATGGCCCTAGTGACAAACTCTTGTAGGTTGAGGGTACAACCTGTAACCTTTCCTCCAATCTTCTGTTTGGATCTAGAAGCCATAACTATGAAGCTAAATTCATCCTATTCAAATACCTTTACCTTAATCATTTTTAGTGTTGCACCAGAAATGAAACTCTGGGTAGCATCGAGATCTATCAAAATTCTAAGGGTCTGGTCAGCGACGGTTCCTGATGTCTCAAGCACATTTGACTGGTGCTCTACTTGGTGGTTATTCACCGCTGCATGAATCCAATGGGACTTTCCCAAATCTCCCATGGTAGTGTGTCCGGCTGATCCATATGCTCTAGTCCTCTCCACTGGGCAGTCATGATGGTAGTGTGGCTCCCCACATGTCCAACACCCCTTCTTCGGTCTAGTACTTATGGTACCCGAAGTAGAAGATGATGGTCCACCGGCCTGAAATCCTATTTTATTCTACTGAACATGCCTAAACTTCTGCTGCTATGATCAATGTTGGTGCTAATGTTGTTCTCCCCAATAAGGCGTTTG
Source organism: Picea glauca (assembly GCA_000966675.3). NCBI lineage: Eukaryota > Viridiplantae > Streptophyta > Pinopsida > Pinales > Pinaceae > Picea > Picea glauca. The sequence continues at coordinate 305,553 of JZKD02S2245465.1, read as the reverse complement.
CTATTGAGGTGTCGATCACTGAGGTGTAGTGGAAGTGAATCCCCTCTGGAAGCCACCATATCCCGACACATGTCTGGATGGTGTCTGATGATACTGTGCACCAGATGACACCTGCCCTACTGGTCTTGCTAGAGTCTTGCTCTGACCCCCGCTGATAAGCTCCTCCTCTACTATGAAGGCCTTTTGGATGGCATCATGCAAGGTTTGAGGCATCAAAATCCTAACCTTTGCATGTAAGATGCCATAAAGGCCGAACAAGAACCTATTGACTTTAAGTTTCTCAGTATTAATAGGTAGAGCATACCGAGGCAACTCCATAAAATGGGCCTTGTACTCAGGCACTGTATGACCGCCCTGTCGTAAGGCATTGAACTTGTTGAGATGATCCTCAATGAATTCCTCTGATAGGTACTTTTCTCAAAACCGTTCCTTGAACAATTACCATGGCACATCCTCGACAGCCATGTTCAGTTATGGTAGGAGAATCTTCCACCATAGAAGAGTGCTCCCCTTTAGTTGAAATACCTCCATGCAGAGCTTCATGTTGGAGGTATAGTCATGAAGTGAAAAGCACATCGCCATATTCTCCAACCATGCCTTGGTGGCTGCATCATCCAGGGCACTAAAGAACTCGGGAAATTTGACCTTCTCATTGTAGTGAATGCTACCAGTACCAACCGGAGTGCATGGTGGACCCTCAAGGGGTGTCGACGCTCTGGCCTCATCTCTGTCCAAACAGTTGATCAGTGCCTCAGACATCCACTGAAAAGACCTCATTGACCCAACCACGTCACCCACCCCTATCTGCATATGCCCAACAACCTGTTCGTCTCCCTGGGGGTTAGACCCTTCAGGCGTGAATTCTACTGGAGGCGTCACGCCTCCTCCCCTAGCACCCCATTGTCTTCCTCCGCGACGTCCTCTAACCATGATTACCATATGACTACAAGTCAAATTATTTAGAAATATTAAAATCAATATTATACCAATGAAAGACATAGTGATCACAAGTCGCATGTTGAACCCATTATGATACCATATGTAACAACCCCATCATTATGATTACCAGTGAAGCAACAGTGGAATTTTTTTCTTTTTCTTTTTAACAGGATGACAATACGATTACAGCGAGACAACACACCTGATGGTGAGCACCACGCCTGTTGAACATGCAACAGACATCTATGAATCCACGTACTAGCACAAGAACAACTGGGTGACCCATGCATAAAACAACAAGGAGGAACGACTACCCTCTCGATGAAAACAAGACCGTGCCTGCAATCTAAGGGACAACATTCCCCTCCCGACACAACGACCTAGACAACAAAACTAGAACCTCAAGGCATGCGAACCAAACACATGAAGGCATTCCACCCATTCGCCTAAAAAAACTTGCCACTCTCATCCACACTCACACAGAATGCACCGACTCTGGCCAAGTTCTCAATCGCTGCTATCCAATAGGGCGCGCCATCATCCCTCATCTGGAATCATGCCATCCCCAGGTGATAGACGCGTCAATAACCTTGGTACAACACATCCTATATGTACCAAGGAATCTAGATAAATCCGACGAGCTAGAAACCAAATACTGAAAAGAAAACCACACCCATACCCCAACAACAGGTCGATGAAACGCCAGAGGACGACGAAAAGGGATGACACAAGCCAATACATGACAAACTAGACCCAACCCAAGAAGATTAAATATGCAAGAAGATCGAAATATCTGTCTACCACAAGACGATAAAAACAAAAAAAAAACCAAACACCCAAATGACAAGTCAACTAGAGGCAAGGGAAACTGATGACCATAACAATCATACCACACGCTAACTCCCTAGTGGACAAGGACTAAAGAAAAACACATCATTTAAAATACACAAAATGCCATCTTAAGAATATTCCCAAGAATCCATTCTACAATAAGATGAAGCAATAAAATCCTCCCTCTCGCTTTTCAAGTCAATTTATTAATTAATTAAGATATTATTACCAAGGTCTCACTGTAATCGTCAACCCTAACATATGACTCTTGGAAGCCTTAGTTAACTCTTCCAACCCTATCATTCTTATTGTTGTCGATAATTTTCACTGTCCAATCAAGTAAGAACTAAGGGTATAATTCACTAACTAAAACAATTACAATTATAAACTACGGATCACGTATAATCTATGTAATAAGTAACATAACTTTGCCATATAATTATATGCCAAGAATATAATAAAAATGTTATATAAAATTTATGAGTAATAAAATTTCTTATCAATTTACTTTTAGAAAAAATCAACAACACAATAACTAAGTTTAAGCCTGTAAAAAGTTACATATTAAAATAATGAAAGGTTTAAAAGCAGTCCTAATATGCAATCTCGTCAATTATTAATATACCATTTCAACACATAATTTTATAATTAGAAACCTGCTTATTAAAATAATAAAAGGCTTCAAAACAATCTTAATATGCAATCTCAACACATAATTTAGTAATCACAAAGGTGCAATTTGCAGACCTAATTTACTGATGGACAAAGGACAAAATAAAGCAACACACAATGAATCTTTTCCAAAGTATAACCAAAGTTTAAACCGAAAAAAATCTAATACTATTCTATTCTATGGGACTGCCGACAGTAAAGAAATAGAGTCATTGTAATTAAATAATCCATTCACACTACTCAATGATTAAATAATCAACACAATACTCAGAATTTAAATAATCAATTCACACCCGTCAACCACAGCCACCTAATTCGCTGGAAAAGTAAGTAAAATTGGAAAAGCAATTAAAAGTAGTGTTGTTACACCACAGTGACAAATTCGTTTCCATAGACAGCACCATTAAAAACGCAATTCGAAATTACACGCACATAACTCGCTACCACAAGGAAAATAAAGAAGTTGCCTGCATTGGGGTTCATCAACGAAGATTTAGGTAGCTCATGAGGGAGTAAATAAGAGGCAGGGCAATAACTTCTCCCTTAAATCCAACTGAAGGCTATTGGAGAAACGCCTTCCAATAGTTGAAATAAAATGCATTACTAAGGCTGAGAAGTTAAGGAGAATGTCGTCCAAGCAGAGGGGCAATTCGCCAGGTAAACCGACAACGATTGTAGTCTAAGGAAAAATGGAAAACTCACCAGAGAAACCATCCAGCAATGAAGACACCTTTAGATATAAATAAAAATGCAGAGCAAAAAGTCCATAATTAAAAATGCACTCAAATAAAAATAAAGGCAGGGAAATAATTCAGCAATTGTCACACCATAAATATATAAAAAAATTGCAGAGCATTATCTCCATCAATCAAAGGAAACCCGCTGCCATTTAAGTTTGAAATCGTTGTCAACGACATATGGACACCATCTTTCAATAAAGAAATTCGCTGCCATCTAGGGCACGATTTCACTGTAAAATGTAACTGCAAGGATATATAAAAATTCCTGGAGGAAGTCAGGTTGAAATAAAGGCAATGGCAGACCTAAAAAATCATTGATGTGAAATGAAAACTAAAATTGCATGCAGATCCATAGCCAATCCATCAAGAAACTACAAGAAAATTTTGCTGCGTAACTGAAAGAATCATAGGCATTGTATAAAAATTGTAAATATATCTAAGACTAGAAGCCCTATCGTAAGAAAGAGTGCAAAGATAAATAAAACCAGTGAAAATTCAGCAAGATACAAAACACAGAGTTAAAAAAAACTTCACCATCAATCAATAAACTGGAGGGTTAAATAATCGCATCAAGGTGCAAGACAAACAATCAGCCAAGGACAAACCATAGAGGTAGACGATTGACAAGAACATCCTTCGCTCATCATCCACACACAGAAAAGCAGGGCATTGAGATCCATAGGTCTATTAACTCCTAAGTGACGATTGTAAATCAAGATCCTGACTGACTGGTTTGGCGAGGACTGATGAGGTAGGGACGAAGGAAAAAATAAACCGCAATCATCATAATCAATCAACCATAGGACGATCAAGACATGCAAGGATCGAATGCCATGGGAAATCAACATCAAGCTAAAGGCTATGGGGAAAAATTCAGTCATCAACTAGAACATTAAGACAATCATTTTCCTTACCCAATTAAACATGGAGAACCAAAAACATAAATCATATTAACAATCTACAATGCAGAAATAAAGGAAGTGTACCATTGCCCATTCATCTACTCTGAGTTGATGTCCTGCGCGCTTCATGCAACTCCTTCTTGTCAACCAATGAGACTTCATCGATACCTCCCACTAACCACTATGGGTAATGTTCTTCCCCCTTAGCCCCCCGAGTCACAAAGGGGCCACGCAACCTAACCAGAGAATCATCTAGCTCCCAGATCACCTCGCAAGATCGAGTTACCACTCCTCACCGAGCTAGGTATCTCCACTCCCACAAGCTAAGTCAGTCAAGTATGAATTTATGCAACGTAACGTTACGCATAACAGAAGAGATCCATCATCATATTACTCCCTCCATTATATAGAGTTTCGAAGTCTCTTACTTTCCCAAAATCGCATTTAATTTAAAGTTTAATAAATTAATTCATAATAATCCTTTCTTGTACAAGTGTCACCCATCCGCTTCATTCCTCCATAAATTAATTTCATTAATTAATTAATTACCCCTATTTCCTTCACTCACCTAAAGGAACTCCTAGAATCGCTCCTAGGTGTCCCAATATCCCCTTACAAGTTTTAATGATTTCCCCCCTTATCAATTTACTAGCTGAGTTTAAATTAGAAAGTTCTTAAATGCTAGATACCTTTTGGTCAGAAAGTTCTTTCGGATTCATCGCATAGGTTTTTGATATTCGACGTTTCAGACCAAACCAGTGTGGTCCATCATCAGAAAAAATATTATGAGATATGAAGGAAAAAAGTATAACAAGTGTAAATAATTACTTGAAAAGTTGTTATGAAGAGTCGACTTATGAAATCAAGAATTATAAAACTTAAGAAAATTATTTGTTTGTTTGTTTATTAATTAATTATTTATTTGTTTGTTTATTAATTATTTATTAATAGCCGACTTATTCAAATGAAAAAATATAAAACCTAGAATTTTTTTATAAATTATTCATATTGGTTAGTGTTGGGATCCAATTTTGACTAATTTTCCATCCATCATCTCTGTTTAGATTGTTAGGTTGTTTTTCAATTTCGATTGCTTCTCTGAATTTCCTATTGTGATAGTGATCTATCTTGGCAAGAATTTTGGCGTCTTCAATACAAATGTTATGTTTAGTTTTGTCTGAATGTTCTGCGAGAGCTGAGGGACGAGTGTGATTGTGTTTGATGTCACGGGATGTTCTTGAATCCTAATTCTAAAGGAAGGGCTTGTTTCTCCTATGTATTGTTTACCACATGAGCACGGGATCATACAGACACCTTTTTGCTCAATGGGATCAACATATTCTTTGACTGACCTAAGGGAATTCCTAATAGTGTTTAAGGGTTTGAAAGTTGCCCCAATGATTTTATTCTTTAAAATCCTAGCAAGCTTGTCTGTTGTCCCTTGTATGTAGCGTAAGAAAACCTTGGACACATCATTATTTGTTTGTTCTTTATTTCTAGGTTTTTTAGTGGCATTTTGAAAAGCTTTCGTCACCTGATGTTTTTTATAGCCATTATCTTTAAAAACATTGAGGAGGTGATTTTTCTCTTCCTCAAGGTGTTCATCATCAAAACTTCTGAAGGCTCTAGTGGCTAAGGTGTTGAGAACACCTAGTTTTTGGGAGGGGTGATGATGGGAATTGGAATGAAGGTATTGTTCGGTGTGAGTTTTCTTCCTATAAACTTGGTGGGATAAGGATCAATCAGGTCTTTTTGTGACCCTGACATCTAGAAAAGGAAGACTACCATTATTTTCAAGCTCCATAGTGAATTTGATGTGATCGGATTGTTTATTAAGGTGAGTAACAAATTCATATAATTTGTCACAACCATGGGGCCAAATTACAAAGGTATCATCAACAAACCTATTCCAGTATTTAGGTTTGAAAGGTGAGGAGATAAGGGCATTGTTTTCCAAATCTTCCATGAATAAATTGGCTATGATGGGAGAGAGGGGGGATCCCATAGAAACCCCACAAGTTTGTTCATAAATGTCGCCTTGGAAACTAAAGAAAGTGGAATTCAAACAAAGCTCAACTAAGTTAGCAGTACCTAGGTCAGTGATGTTCTTGATGACCTTTGCAAGTTAGCGTATGCATTTGCAAGTAATGAGAAAGAAATCTGATCTAACTTTTCTGAAAATATGCAGGGATGCCTATGTTACGCCTATTTTTACCATAATCAATCATAGACTTCGCAATAAGAAAAACGATTGTATTTTTCACAAGGCCAACATTTCATTACTCTGAAATGAAATTCAGAAAGCAAGGTTTAAATTAGACAATTTTTCACGTAAACTTCTCATTCTTCACACTACTCTGGAAAATATTATCCAACCATCTCTTTGGGCACGAATAGATGCCTTCTCCTCCCTAAAAGCCATGAAATTTGAAGAAATCATTGTAAACAAACAACGCAGCAAATTCACCCGTCTAGAAAACACACAGAAACAGGTACGTATGAATAGAATGCACGGATTGCCTCCTCACCCTGAACCAATTGGACACTCTATGCATATGCTTCACGATCCAAATTGCTATTCTCCTTCACAACTACAAAACATTAAAAATCCTTCTATCAGCATAATAAACACTGCCCAAAAGAACAGCTTAAATAATATTATAAATAGACTGATGATATATAATAACAACATTAATCTTCAAGCCAAAGAAAACACATCCTTCATAAATCACCAAAACAGTAACCATGCTAACCTAGAAAACAGTAATAATAACATTAATGAAAAAAATATTGAAAATAGTAATAACTATAACGCAAACTTAGAAATTAACTAAAAACAATATTCGATGCCATAGTTGTCGAACGTGATGATCTAGGATGTGGATTGGTTCAGCCATGAGTGCCCCCTCATCTGATACCTGTAAGGAACTCATGTCAATAACGTGTGTAGAATCACGAATATAATGTCTCAAAACATATAGATGAAAAACATTGTGCATACGCCTCAAAGAATCTAGCAAGGCTAGTCAATAGGCCATGGGCCCCTTCCTTTCCACAATTTTGAAAGGTCCCATGAACCTAGTAGAGAGTTTATCTCCCTTTCCAAACTTGATCAAACTCTTATGTGGTTTTACCCGTAAGAAGAGTCGATCACCGACCTGGTAACTATGGTCGACATGGTGCGCATCGGCATAACTCTTCAGTCAATCATGCGCTTCTTTAATCCTTTGTATTATTGTTTGCATTATCTCTTCCATTTCTTGGATCTCTTTTGGTCCCACCAACACCCTATCCTCAAGCCAATCCTAGCTCAAAGGCGTTCAGCATGGTCGCTCGTAAAGAAGCTTGAAAGGCGCCATCTTAATGGTGCTTTGGCAACTATTGTTATAGGCGAATTCCACCAGTGGCAAGAATTATTCCCAGTGATTTTGTTGGTCCATCACATACATGTGCAACATTTCCTCCAAGGTCTGGTTCGTTCATTCAGTCTGCCCATCAGTCTTCGGGTGATACACAGTACTGAAGTTAAGTTGGGTTCCCAAGACCTCTTGGAAACTCATCCAAAACCATCTAGTAAACACCAATCCTCGATCGGATATAATCCTCCTAGGCATGCCATGCAGCCTCACAATCTCACTGATGAAAACTCTAGCAATGTCAGGTGCCTAATATGTCATACGCATAGGAATAAAGTGAGCACTCTTCGTCAGAGTGTCTACTACTATGAAAATCGAGTCATGTCTCCTTATCGTCGGTGGAAATCCAACAATAAAATCTATCAAAATAACCTCCCATTTAGATTTCGGAATAGGGTGTGGTTGTAGTAATCCTGCTAGATGTCTATATTCAGCCTTTACCTGCTGACATTCTAAACATCTGGCCACATAGTTTACTATGTCTGCCTTCATTCCCTTCCAAAAGAATAAGGGTTTAATTTCCACCCTCATCTTCATGACTCTCGGGTGAGCCATGTAGACTGCTCTATGAGCCTCTCTTAGGATCAATCTCCTCAACTCATCGTTCGGTGGTACGTAAATCCGATTTTTAAACCTCAATAATCCATTGTCGTCAAATGTAAATCATTCAACTCTTGGTACCATCATTGTGTTTTGTCCGATAAAACCCTTGACCTTTTTGTACCAGTCATCCTCACACTGTAAAGTTAGAATATTTTCACGTATATTCGTCTGAAGAGGCAACACTGAAAAGATGCATAGTCTCTGACTCAATGCATCTACCACTCAGTTCATTGTTCCTTTTATGTAAGTAATCTTGAAGTTTTACTCGCTAAGTAATTCCGACCAACGCCATTGTCGCACGTTCAGGTCGCTTTGCGTAAAGATGTGTTGTAGTCCACAGTAGTCCGTCTTTAGTTCAAATTTTCATCCAACAAGGTGGTGTCTCCAAACCTTCAAGGCATAAACGATGGCTAACAACTCCAAATCATGCGTCGCATAGTTCTCCTCATGCCTTCTCAGTTTCCTCGAGATGTAAGAGATCACTCTGTCATCTTGCATCAGGACTCTGCCTAAGCCTTCCTTGGAAGAATCAGTGCATAGCAAGAATTTTGCGTCCATGTCAGGGACCTTTAGTATCAGTGTTGTTATCAACAACTCCTTGAGCCTCTGAAATGCTACCACATATTTCTTGGTCCAAACAAACTTCTTGTTCTTCTTCTGCAATTCCATGATCGGATTTTCTATCTTTAAAAATACCTTGACGAACCATCAATAGTAGTCTGTTATACCCATCAAGCTACGTACTTCTGGGATGTTCGTCAGTGCAGGCCATTCCATAATAGACTTGAACTTCGCTGCATCCATGGAGACACCTTCACCGGAGATGACTTGCCCTCAGTAGTGAATCCTCGATTGATAAAATGAGCATTTGGACAACTTCCCATACCATTTGTGCTCTCACAGACACTGTAGTACCAAGCACAAGCACTTGTCATGCTCCTTCATCGTCCAAGAGTAAATCAAAATATCGTCAATGAATACTTGGACGAACTTGTCAGTACTCGCGGAACACCATGTTCATCAAACTCATAAATACCTCTGGGGAATTTGTCAATCCAAATGGTAAACAGTAAACTCATAATTTCCAAACCTCATCGTAAAGGAGGTCTTAGGGACATCATCCTCCTTGATCTGTAACTGGTGATACCCTGATCGCAAATCGATCTTTGAGAACATCATCGCACCCTTTATCTGATCAACTGATCATCTATCCCTGGAAACATATACTGATTCTTGATCATTGCTTTTTTCAATTGACGGTAATCAATGCAGAACCTCTACAACCCATCCTTCTTTCATATGAAAACAAAAGGTGCACCCCACGGTGACACACTTGGGCATATCCGTCCCAGTTCCATCAATTCATTCAGTTGCATTCTCAACTCCTGTAACTTTGGGGCTGACATATGATAAGGTGTTCTTGCTATCGGTTCAGTCAACGGTTTTAGGTCTAGAAAACTCCAATTCTGTCTCCGACAGCATCCCAGGTAACTCCTCTGGGAATTCGTCCGCAAACTCTCTCACCATAGGAAGGTGTTCTAGACCTTCCGCTACTCCCTTCTCATTTAATGCAAGGATCGCATAAATCTTACATCCTTGCGCATGATCTTCTATAGTTGCAACGAAGAGATGAGCCTTAGGGAAACTCCCAATTTTCGTCCTACAATCATGCGTCTTTGTTCCTCAGCATTGGCCAAGCTCAACCATTTCATGTTATAGTTGAGTATCGCCTCATGCAATTCCAACCAGTCCATACCGATCACAACATCATAAGATCCTAATATCATGACGTATAGGTTGGCCCTGGTGACAAAATATCCTAGGTTGAGGGTATATCCCATAACCTTTCCTCCAACCTTCTGTTTGGCTCTAGAAGCCATCTCTACGAAGCTAAACTCATCATGTTTGACTGCCTTTACCTTAATCCTTCTTTACGTTGCACCAGAAATGAAACTCTGGGTAGCACCGGGATCTATCAAAATACTAAGGGTCTGGTCAGCGATAGTACTTGATGTCTCGAGCACATAAGATTGGTGCTCTACCTATCAGATATTCACCATTGTATGAATCCGATGGTCATTTCCCAAATCTCCCACGGTAGTGGGTCCGGTTGATCCAGATGCTCTATTCCTCTCCACTCGAAAGTTGCGCTGGTAGTGTGGCTCCCCACACATCCAACACCCCTTCTTCGGTCCAGTACACCTAATACCCGAAGTTGAAGATGACGACCTAAACTGCTGCTGCGGTAGTCGACACTACTGCTGATGCTGTGGTCCTCGATAAGGTGTTCGCTGCTGAGGCATTGGTCACCGAGGTGTAGTGGAAGTGGATCCCCTCTGGAAGCCACAATATCCTGGTGCATGTCTAGCTAGTGTCTGATACTGTTGCGCACCAGATGACACCTGCCCTGCTGGTCTCGCTAGAGTCCTTCTCTAACCCTCATTGATAAGCTCCTCCTCTGCTATGAGGGCCTTCTGGATGGAATCATGCAAGGTTTGAGGCATCATAATCCTAACCTTTGCACGTAAGATGCCATTAAGGCCGAACATGAACCTGTTGACCTTAAGTTTCTCAATATTAAGAGGCAGACCATACTAAAGCAACTCCATAAAATGGGCCTCATACTCGGGCACCGTATGACTGCCCTGTCGTAATGCGTTGAACCCATTGAGATGATGCTCAATGAATTCCTTTGATAGGTACCTTTCTCGGAACTATTCCTTGAACAGTTACCATGACATGTCCTTGACGACCACGTTCAGTTCTGGTAGGAGCGTCTTCCACCATAGAAGAACCCTCCCCTTTAGTTGAAAGACCGTCATGCAGACCTTCATGTTGGAGGTATAGTTGCGAAGTGCAAAGCACATCGCCATATTCTCCAACCATGCCTTGGAGGCTGTTCCATCCGGGGCACCAAAGAACTCAAGAAATTTGAACTTCTCGAGTTTGTGCTGAATTCTACCAGTATCGACCTAAGTGCACAGTGGACCCTCAAGGGGTGCCAATGCTCTGGCCTCATCTCTGTCCAAATAGTTGATCAGTGCCTCAGAAATCTGCTAAAAAGACCTCATCATCCCAACCATGTTACCCACTACCATCTTCTCCTGCCCAACAACTTGTTTGTCTCCCTCGGAGTTAGACCCCTCAGGTGTGGATGCTACTAGAGGCGTCGTGCCTCCTCCCCTAGCACCTCGTTTTTTGCCTCCGAGCCATCCTCTAACCATGATTATCGTACGACTAGAAGTCAAATTATTTAGAAATATTAAAATCAATATCATATCAATGAAAGCTGTAGTGATCCCAAGTCATAGGTTTAACCCACTCTGATACCATATGTAATAACCCCATCGTTATGACTACTAGTGAAGCAACGGTGATTTTTTTTTTTTCTTTTTAACTGAAAGACAATACGATTACAACTAGACAATGCACCTGATGGTGAGCACCACGCCTGTCAAATAGGAAACATACATCTATGACTCCATGCACTAGCACAAGAGAAACTAGGCGACCCATGCATAAAACAACAAGGAGGAACGACTACCCACCCAATGCAAACAAGATTGCACCTACAATCTAAGGGACAACATCCCCTTCCCAACACAACGACCTAGACGACAAAACTAGAACGTCAAGGTGCGCACACCAAAATCATGAAGGCGTTCCACCTATGCACTTAAAGCAGATTGCCAGGCTCGTCCACACTCACACAGAACGCACCGAATCCGACCAAGTTCTCGATCGTCGTTATCCAATAGGGTGTGCCATGATCCCCTCATCCAGAATCATGGTGTCCCCAGGTGATAAACGCATCAATAACCTTGGTACAACACATCCTATCTGGATGAAGGACTAGATAAATACGACGCGCTAGAAACCGAATATCAAAAGGAAAACCACACCCATACCCCAAAAATAGATCGACGAAACAGCAAAGGATGACAACAAGGGATGACACAATCCAATACACAACAAACTAGACCCAACCCAAGAAGATTAAACGTGTTAGAAGATCAAAATAACTGTCGACCACAAGACGATAAAAAAAAAAACCCAAACACCCAAATTACAAGTCCACTAGACGCAAGGGAAATTGACGACCATAACAATCATACAACATGCTAACTTCCTGAAGCAAAACAACTAAAGAAAAATACATCATTTAAAATACACGAAACACCATCTGAAGAATATTCCCAAGAATCCATTCTACAATAACATTAAGCAATAAAATCCTCCCGCTCACTTTTCAAGTCAATTTATTAATTAATTAAGATCTTATTACCGAGGTCTCACTGCAATCGTCAACCCTAACATATGACTCTTGGAAGCCTAAGTTAACTCTTCCAACCCTATCATTGTTATTGTTGTCTATAATTTTCACTGTCCAATCAACTAAGGATTAAGGGTATAATTCGCTAACTAAAACAATTACAATTATAAACTATAGAACAAGTATAATCTATGTAATAAGTAACATAACTTTGCCATATAATTATCTGACAAGAATATAATAAAAATGTTATATAAAATTTATGCGTAGTAAAATTTCTTATCAATTTACTTTTAGAAAAATTCAACAACACAATAACTAAGTTTAAGCGTGTAAAAACTTACATATTAAAATAACGAAAGGTTTAAAAGCAATCCTAATATGCAATCTCAACAATTATTAATATACCATTTCAGCACATAATTTTATAATTAGAAACCTTCTTATTAAAATAATAAAAGGCTTCAAAACAATCCTAATATGCAATCTCAACATATAATTTAGTAATTGCAAAGGTGCAATTTCCAGACTTAATTTACTTATGGACAAAGGAAAAAATAAAGAAGCACGCATTGAATCTTTTCCAAAGTATAGACAAAGTTTTAACCGAAAACAATCTAATGTGATTCCATTCTATGGGACTGCTCACAATAAAGCAATATAGTCGTTGTAATTAAATAATCCATTCGCACTACTCAGTAATTAAATAATCAACGCAATACTCACAATTTAAATAATCAATTCACACTCCTCAACCACAACCACCTAATTCACTGGCAAAGTAAGTAAAATCACAAAAGCAATTAAAAGTAGTGTTGTTACACCACAATCACCAATTCACTGCCATAGATAGCACCATTAAAAACACAATTTGAAATCGCAGGCACATAACTCGGTGCCAAAAGGAAAATAAAGAAACTGCCTACATTGGGGTTCATCAACGAAGACAGAGGTAGCTCATGAGGGAATAAGGAAGACGCAGGGCAATAACTTCACCCTTAAATTCGACTGAAGGTTGTTGGAGAAATGCCTTCCAATATTTGAAATCAAACACATTACTAAGGCTGAGAGGTTAAGGATAATCTCATCCAAGAAAAGGGGAAATTCGCCAGGTAAACCGGCAATGATTGCAGTCTAAGGAAAAACAACAAAATCGCATAGCAACCATCCAACAATGAAGACACCTTTAGATATAAAGAAATAAATGTAGGGAAATAATTTGGCAATGGTAACACCATAATTATATAAAAAAAATCATAGAGCATTATCTCCATCAATCAAAGGAAACTCGCTGCCATTCAAGTACAAAATCGTTGTCAACAGCACATGGACACCATCTTTCAAGGAAGAATTTTGCTACCATCCAGGGCACGATTTCACTGTAAAACTTAGCCGTAAGGATATATAAAAATGCCTAGAGGAAGTCTGGTTGAAATAAAGGCAATGGAAGACCAAAAAAATCATCAATGTGAAATGAAAACTAAAATTGCATGCAGATCCACTACCAATCCATCATGCAACTACCAGAAAATTTTGTTGTGTAACTGAACGAATCACAGGCATTGTATAAAAATTTCAAATATATCTAAGACTAGAATCCCTATCGTAAGAAAGAGTGCATAGGTAAATTAAACCAATGAAAATCCAGCAAGATACAACACATAGAGTTAAAAAAAACTTTGCCATCAATCAATAAATTGCAGGGTTAAATAATCTCATCAAGGTGCAAGACAAACAATCAGCCAAGGATAAACAACAGAGGTAGACGGCTGATAGGAACATCCTTCGCTCATCATCCACGCACAAAAAATTAGGGCGTTGAGATCCATAGGTCTATTAACGTCGAAGCGAAGACCGTAGATCAGGCTCCTGGATGACTGCTTAGGCGAGGACTGGTGAGCTAGGGACGAAGGAAAAAATAAACCACATTCATCACAATCAATCAACCACGGTACGGTCAAGACATGCAAGGATCGAATGCCATGGGAAATCAACATCGAGCTAAAGGCTATGGGGAAAAATTCAATCATCAACTAGAACATTAAGACAATCATTTTCCTTACCCAATTAAACATGCAGAACCAAAACAATAAATCATACTAACAATCTACCATGCAGAAATAAAGGAAGTGTATCGTTGCCCAATCGTCCACTCTGAGTTGATGTCCTGCGTGATTCCTAAAAATCCCACTTGTCGATGGATGATACTTCACCCGTACCTCCTAGCCAATGCTAGGGGTAATCTTCTTCCCCCTTATGCCCCCGAGTCACAAAGGGGCCATGCACACTAAAAAGAGAATCAACTAGCTCCCAACTTGCCTTGCAAGGTCGAGCTACCACTCCTCATCGAACTAGGTATCCCAACTCCCACAAGCTAATTCAATCAAGTATGAATTTATGTAGTGTAACGTTATGCATAACAAAAGAGATCCATCATCATACTCCTCCCTCCATTATATAGAGTTTCAAAGTCCCTTACTTTCCCAAAATCCCATTTAATTTAAAGTTTAATAAATTAATTCATAATAATCCTTTCTCGTACAAGTGTCACCCATCCCCTTCATTCCTCCATAAATTAATTTCATTAATTAATTAATTACCCCTATTTCCCTCACTCACCTAAAGGCACTCCTAGAATCGCTCCTAGGTGTCCCCATATTCCCTTACAAGTTTTAATGACTTTCCCCCTTATCAATTTACTATCTAAGTTTAAATCGGAAGGTTCTTAAATGCCAGATACCTTACTAAGTTAGACTATCTACTTTTTCCTTGTGTTTCCCCCTTCTTTTTATGTTTCCTGCTTTTTCCTAGTTTCCCAATTATTTTAGATTTCCCTCTTTCCCCTTTTATTTAAACTCAAAAAGGCATGTGCATAATTTACCCTTTTTCCCTTTTTTCTTTTTAAGGAATATATTTGTAATTAGCATAATATAGTAAAACAATTATTTCCCCTTTTAAATTTTATCCCAAAAGATTTTTATAAATCAATTTAATTGCTTACCCCCTTCCTGTCACAAGATTAATGAAGCTTATCATTATTATATATATATATATATATATATATATA
>JZKD02S2245465.1:239014-290082 GCA_000966675.3 Picea glauca | reverse complement strand
TTACCACCAGTATAATTTAGACCTAGACGTTATTTTCCTAGGTGGGGCAACATTTTAGTAGGGGAAAAGTTTTAAATCTTCCTTAATATGTTATTTGTCGTAAAGCCATCTAGGTTTATCCAATTATTAAATAACAATGTGAAGTGCCCTTCAGGATGCGTTAGGTGCTCCAAGGGTGCGACTTACCTCTTTATGTTTCTCTTGCAAGACGTGCCCTTCAGGACGCACCACATGCTCCAATGGTGCCACTCGCTTCTTGACTTACTTGGTAGACATAAAAAACCCCTAGAGTAAATACTTTGCCAGGTGATCTTGTGGGAGACTAAGGGCCTCTAAGGAATAAGGCCCCTTCCCTATAGCTGACCCCTTAGAATCATCGTGAGCAACTGTCGCAGTCTACCCTCATGACATCGTAGGTCTTCTCGAACTAGGTAGTCGTTAACCTATAGTTTGAGCCACAGAGGGTGTGCTAGTAGGTTGTGGCAGGGCTTTTGTCCACACCTCTCCCTCAACCACTCTGGTAGTCGTGCATGACCCCTTTACTCCACATGTGAGTCTAGTCGGCAAGTTATCATCAACTTGCATCATCAACGAATCATGTCAGAAATATATCCATATCATATAATCTAATTAGATACACTAATATCACATATAAAAAAATAAAACCCCAATGGCTCACTCCATGACTCGATCCAGAGTCCAAGGGGTTCCATCAATGCCTTTGCATAGTCGAGGTCCAAAATCCTACACACTTAGTAAAACTGAGTCAATAGCACCTATCTATGTCAATGCAGCAAAACAACATGTCATCAACCCATAACGCCTCATAATCAAAGTCAAATGTTTAATAGTATAATAATCCAGATCACTTGCGAGCAAGTGTCCTCAAAGAATAAGTTCCCTTAGCATGCACAAGAGTGGGATGTTACATATGAACACTGTTAGTGTGAGGCAAGGGAATTTCTGATTTGTGGAAGGTGACTATAGCAAAGGAGGATCATTTCAAATTCTCCCTTATGGACTCATGGTCATGCTAGGGTTGAACGGAGCAGGTAAACTTGGTTGTTCTGTTCTACAGTTGGGTGGAACTTGACTGCTCCATTTGTGTCCCAACATCATATTTAGATATGTACCTTTACTTGTTTTCTTGTTAAATATTCTATTAATTATTATATGTCAGGAATGAGATGGTTTATGTGATGATTGTTTATACATGTTTATATGTTTCCACTTAGCATGAATAGTAGAACTATTGTAGGTTCTAATTGCTAATGAAATAGGGTTGTACATGTATAGATAGTTGTATGTGTGTGTAATCATGCATAAAGAAATGAGAGACCTGTTGTAGGTTCCTAATAATCATTAAGTAGGGTTATGCATATACATAAATAACTGTGTATACTTCTATATACATATATATTGAAACTTAAAAGAAAAATAGGACTGATACTATGTTCATATTAACCATTGAATTGGATATAAATATATATGCAAAGATACTATTTCAGATTATGTACAAGTACCGTCAGAAATAGATGGAATGAATAACAATCATCTTCTATAAAATTTACATATTCCTTATGTTTATAACCATAGGTAAACAATGATTCAACAATCTAGAAATGCATGCTACAATAGTTGTTACATTAACTGAATCCTATTCAAAATGGTTTTAGTAACCTGTATATTCAATTGAAAGTAAACTACAAACAACCTGTGTAGCCATGAAACCATGGTTCAAAATTTATTGGAGTGGAGTACCCTAGGGAAAAGACTCCTTTACCACTGGTAGACAAAATCTAAGAAGTTTTGTCTAAACACCAAGACCATAAATCGAATAACTTTTCGAGCAAGAAGGCTTTTCTTGATTCATCTCCCTCGAACTGTATAAACCTCGTGAGATAAAGGGTAGGATTAGTAAACCATACTATCCTTTTAAATGGAAATTAATTATAATAAATGAGATAAACTAATACTTATCTTGAGTTCGATAAAATACCAAGTCACCATTGGAGCTGGTGTGACGATCTGTCCATGACCAAAGGGAAGAAGTGGAGACATAAATCAACTGTTGGGTACCCTCGCAAAACAAATCAGGTCCCCATCATTAATTGATGAAATCTGAGTGTAATGATTTTATAAGCACATAATGCAAGCTACAATTTATAACAACAAGAATTTAAAGATACATGCTATAAATCATACATGAATAAATAAAATATACAAGTTATGAATCATACAGTGATAAAGAAATTTTATAAGTTACACGGTGTTAAATAAATAAACATAGCATAGTTGCCCAACCCCATGGAGGGTAAAACAATGCCTTTGCTTACCCATAACTTAAACCTTTAATTACATAGAGTTAGAATAACTCACATAGGGCACAGTTGCGGATCCATCAAAGGGTGAAACGATGATTTGTATATACACAGAGTGTAGGTTTACGGTTTTTACAATGCTATGTAAATACATGGAACACAAAGGATTTAAGAAAAAAATCTCACAGGATCAGTTATGAATTTCACATATGGGTAACTAACCCTTTTGCATACACGGAGAATAATATTGTGAGTAAGCACATAGTAAAATCAAGGTCAAACAATTACAATTCAAAGGGATTAAAATAGAGTACGAGAAAGGTTATACCATACTACTCTGTATAACTGAATTAATTCATGTTTAGCGATTTAACCACAGAGGGAATTTACGAACAAGGGTTCAGGATTGAGTTTATACATGTAGTTATGCCATATAAAAATATCAGAGAAAATTGATGGATAGAAGGTCGATGTTATGAAATATTTGTATATCAATCCTTGCCTATTAAAAACATAGAAGGTGAAATTATGAACCAGAAGGTGAAAATCGCCCAACTCATAATCTTTTTCCAACACCAAATGTAAATTCTAATAAGAGGGAGTATTCGTTGCCCTATATCTATTTTCGAATGGAGTTCAAAATTTAACTCACAAAACATAGATTTATTGTTACCTTGCAGACATAATGCGGGTTACTAAATAACCACATAAGGTTTGGTTTCCATACTTTTTCACGAATCCACAAAGATTAGTAAAGGAAACTACACATATCGAATCTACGAATTTCATGGAGGGTCTAGCCTATGTTTATATATACATATTCGCATAGAGATAAATCCCAATTTTCACAGGTTGGTAAGACAGAGTGCGACTCTATTAAACTATCCATTCTTTCTTACCCAAGGTATCCTTTCAAAGGCATACAAAAAACTAAATTAATTGCCAGGACAAAGTTACAAACTTTACAGGGTTAACATTCCACATAGTGCATAGATCTCGGGATTTTCCACAAAAAATAAATGGATTTACATGTGTAAGTAATAATGGTTAAAAAATGCCATATAGTAGAAGTAAGAAAATGCAAAAGAAAACAAAAGAATAAGCCAGTAAAGATAACTCAGGGCCATGAAAAAACCCTGGGAAAAACACCCACGAAGGCGAGACACCATTCTATTGATAACCTCAACGGTTCCCAAGTAAGTTTTAATAACAAGTTACAGAATATTGAAAGGATGATGATTCTTGATTACCTTGCATAGAGAGGGACCTAACCGATGTTCTCCCTCCACATGGTTTACCAGGGTCGAGTCAGTTTTCCAAATTGCCAACCATATACAAGGATGGAGCCACATAAACCAAATCACACACAGGGAAGATAAAGGTTTCGTGAAGCCAAAGGGAACAGTGAATGGAATAACCTCGACCACATTGCAAACTAGGAGTAATGTGTGATGGGAATATGCAGTACTGTAGTCATGTGAATAATTGGATATGGCGAGCCCGCATTGGGTGCGACTGCCTAAGTGTCCAGTATGATTACATACTTCTCTTAAATGTAATAGCCAATGATAAATGTATTGCAGACAGATATGACACCGCCATTAACATGGATTCCAAACGTATTTAATGTTGGGATATGACATGAGTCGGGTAGGGTTAACGTTGTTAGGTATAGGTTTAGACATGGCACCATTGTAGAACCAGATCCATTATGGTGTATGATATGTCAGTGTTTGCATTGTAATAACCACCTGATAACATTCCCTTTGTAACGATACACTAGTACATATTTTAAAATTTTCGACGTTCTATTTGCGATGTTATGGACAAAATTGGCCATATTGTTGAAAAATAGAGGAAATTTTAATATTTTTTTTTCCATATTGCTTGATAACATCGCTATTGCCACATTGATGTCTCTCTTGCCACATTGTTGTCTATCTTTCCACATTATCGTCTCTCTTGCCACGTTTACCACATAGTCGTCTCTCTTGCCACGTTTGTGTCACAATCGTCTCTCTTGCCATGTTTGTGTCACAATCGTCTCTCTTGCCACGTTTGTGAAGATAGTTGTCGCAGTTGTGACATTGTGGAAGCTAGGTTTTCCCCCTCCAACAGTCACCTAGTATTTTGAACAAGTCAAATTTGATTTGGTCAATGATCGTTGGAATTGCGACGTTAAAAAATTTATAAATATGTTGCATTTTACGGATGTTGCAACATGTTTTCTATAATAACGACACTTCAAAAAGGGTTTGTGGGTCTTCTCGGTTAAAGTACAACTATTAAAAGACATTGTACTAGGGCTCTTCTCATTTCATTTTAATTTTCTGATCGGTCAAATTTTGAAGGAAACAACTATTAAAATACATTGTACTAGGTCTAGAGTACATGATGGGCAACGATGAGCTGTGAATAGGGCCAACGTCGAAATTTTTTCAAAATTTTTCTGTATAAAATCATACATCCTTGACTCTTGAAACCCTTCCATACTGTCAAGGCATGTGTCTAGTCTAACCATGTCAAATTTCGATACATACAGGCACATATTGAAGAAATTTCAACGTTGGCCCCATTCACTACTCACAATGCGGGGTTGGTGCATGAAATTTTTTGTGGTTGAATTGGAAGTTCCATACCATTTCAAGAGACTTCCAAAAAAGATTCTACATATGGAAACAACAACATTTGACAATGATATGCCCATTATGAACGTTGTTGCAAACATGGATTATCTCAAAGATTATGTGGTCGAGACATCATACATCCTTGAGTCTTGAAACCATCCCATACCATAAAGGCATGTGTCTAGTCTAACCATGTCAAATTTCGATGCATACAGGCACAAAATGAAGAAATTTCAATGTTGGCCCCATTCACTAGTGCTCACTATGCAGGGTCGGTGTATGAAATTTGTGGTGGTTGAATTGGAAGTTCCATGAAATTTCAAGAGAGTTCCAACAAAGATTCTACGAATGGAAACAACAACATTTGACAAATATGGGACACCCCATTATGAATGTTGTTGGAAAGATGGATGATCTTAAAGATTATGTGGCCAGGACATCAAACATATTGAGTCTTGAAACCCTCCCATACCGTCAAGGCATGTGTCTAGTCTAACCATGTCAAATTTTGATGCATACAGACACATATTGAATAAATTTCAACGTTGGCCCCATTCACGCTCACTATGCGGGGTCGGTGCATAAAATTTTTGGTGGTTGAATTGGAAGTTCCATGACATTTCAAGAGAGTTCCAACAAATATTCTACGGATGGAAACAACAACATTCGACAAATATGAGATGCCTCATTATGAACATTGTTGCAAACATGGACGATCTCAAAGATTATGTGGTCGAGACATCATACATATTCCTTGAGTCTTGAAACCCTCCCATACCGTCAAGGCATGTGTCTAATCTAACCATGTCCAATTTTGATGCATACATGCACAGTTTGAAGAAATTTCAACGTTGGCCCCATTCAATGCTCACTATGCGAGGTCGGTGGAAGAAATTTCACTATGCTCATTCACCTTCAAGGCAAACCCCATTGACTATGCTCACTATGAGACATCCATTATATTTAACATTGATGCAAACATGGATGATCTCAAATATTATGTGGGGACATCAAACATCCTTAAGTATCGAAACCCTCCCATACCTTCAAGGAAACTATCTAGTTTAACCATGTCAAATTTCAATGCATATGGGCACAGATTGAAAACATTTCAACGTTGGCCCCATTCACTGCTCACTGTGCGGGGTTGGTGGAAGAAATTTGTGATGGGTGTATTTGAAGTTCCATGACAAATTTCAAGATAGTTTTGATAATGATTCTATAGAAGGGAATGGTGAATGATGAGAATGAGAAGTGCAACATGATGAACGTTGATGTAAATGTGGACGATCACAAAGACTGTGTGGGAAAATCATACATCCTTGAGTATTGAAACCCTCCCATACCGTCAAGCCATGTGTCTAGTCTAACCATGTCAAATTTTGACGCATACATGTACAGTTTGAAGAAATTTCAATGTTGTCCCCATTCGCTTCTCACTATGTAGGGTTGGTGCAAGATAACATTTGTGGTGGGTGAATGAAAACAATAATAAAAATGGTGAGTTAATGAAATCATCCTTTGAAGAATCCGTGAGTGAAGATGATGCGTTGATGACATTGTTCTCACCAACATATGTCCACTTAGTCGCAATGAAACATCTTTGATATCCTCCAACATTAAAGAAATCCGCACATCAGCAGGGAGTTTAAACATTTTCAATAAGTGTGAGTCATCCATGCATTCTCCTACCTCATGGAAATTCTCTTGTGATCATTCTCACCATTATTCACATAACCCCCACACTATATTCCCCTTAGTTACTCAATAATCCAAATTTAGAAATGACCAAAACTAATGAAACAATGACGAAATAACAAACCTTGGAAGAGAGATATATGGTTGTAGATAAGCATAGAGGAAAGGAAAATTGGAAAACCTTTAACCCCGTGCCCATGAAATAGTTTCTTATTAATTATTTCAGAGATAAGGCAATACTCCACTAGGTTTCCCATAAAGAAATCAATGGATTGGACTATTTCTTCCTACATGAGGGCATTGAAAAGGAATGAGATGCTTGAGGGATTGTTGAGTAGAGAAAGGAAACATTTTCCCTTGTGTTGTGTATGGCATGGAAGAGATATTTTCCATTATAATCAAATATCACTCACATAGCCACTCTATATATCATCTCATCTCGTCCTCGTTTCGTTTTATTTTTCTGATCGATCAAATTTTAAAGGAAACAACTATTAAAAGACATTGTACTAGGGATAGAGTAAATGATGGACAATGGTGACCTGTGAATGGGGCCAACATTGAACTTTTTTCAAAATGTTTATGTATGACATCATACATCCTTGAGTCTTGAAACCCTCCCATACCGTCAAGGCATGTGTCTAGTCTAACCATGTCAAATTTCGATGCGTACAGGCACATATTGAAGAAATTTCAACGTTGGCGCCATTCACTGCTCACTATGCAGGGTCGGTGCATGACATTTTTGGTGGTTAAATTGGAAGTCCCATGACATTTCAAGAGAGTTCCAACAAATATTCTGCAAATGGAAACAACAAAATTTTACAATGAGATGCCCATTATGAACATTGTTGCAAAAATGGACGATCTCAAAGATTATGTGGTCGGGACATCAAACATCCTTGAGTCTTGAAACCCTCCCATACCGTCAAGGTATGTGTCTATTCTAACCATGTCTAACTTCGATGCATACATGCATAGTTTGAAGAAATTTCAACGTTGGCCCCATTCACTGCTCACTATGCAAGGTCAGTGCAAGATGACATTGGTGGGTGAATCGAAGCTTTTGTGACATCAAATCGACTTGGTAATTCAATAATCAAACCCACCTTAAGTATTATATGGTGACATCAAACATCCTTAAGTATCGAAACCCTCCCATACCTTTACCCCATGCCTTTAGAAAAATTAGAAAACCTTTAACCAAGTATCTATAGAATCTTTGTCCAAACTCTCTTGAAATGTCATGGAACGTCTTCCAACCCGCCCATCACTAATGTCATCCACAGACACCGCATGGTGAGAAGTGAATGGTGCCAATGTTGAAATTTCTTCAAATAGTGGTTGCATGTATGCGTCAAAATTTGACATGGTTAGATGAGACATATGCCTTGACGATATGTGAGGGTTTCAATACTCAAGGATGCCTGACATCCTCCATGTTTGCATGAACCTTCATTCCCATTTAAAGAATCTTGGTTGGAACTCTCTTGAAATTTCATGGAATGTCTTCCAACATGCCCATCTGCAATGTCATAAACCGACCCGCCATAGTGAGAGTGAATGGGTCCAACGTTGAAATTTCTTCAAAATGTGACTGTATTTGTTGAAATTTTACATGGTTAGACTAGGCGGATGCATTGATGGTATGGTAGGGTTTTAAGACTTAGTGAAATAATTGAGATTGAATATTCATGTTTTGATATGAAATAGGAAACTAAAATTGATCTTTAATTTATTAAATTTTCACCTAATCCTATGTGATTAAAATATTTTATTTGGGCGGTTATGGAGCGCTTTTTCTACATGAGGCAACGATTTTACTAGTTTCCACCTCTAGCCTACGGTTAATTTTTTACCCTCTCCCTTTTCTATGTTGGCATGTTCACAGGAACAATGCACTTGTCATCGATGGAAAGAACACACAGGAAGGAGAAGCTCGAGAGGAGAAGCGACAGTGATCGTTGGATCCCATTCAGAATTCCTGATGACCCTTAGATATGAATTAAGATGGGAGGAGCACGTAGATGGAGGACAGATCTTGGGCATTAGATCTGAGCGCGGGGACCGACCTTCGTCCGATCCAGGAGAACCTGCATGATCTTCAAAGTGGAAAGTTAAGTGGGTTCACAAAATCTCGAAAGCAGGAGGACCGTCCATCTTCAAGAAGGACATGTGGCTAAAGATCAACATTTCGCTGAAGAAAAGGTCAAAGGAAGGAGGCTCCCTAACCTCTCAAACTCGTGATATGAGAATTTGAGATATAATCTCAGCCATTGGATCGAGGACAAATATGGATCGTCGATCCAAGAAGGATACGTGGTGAAAGATCATCCTTTCACTGACTGGAAAGTCAAAGGAACGGAGTTCCCAAACCTCTCGAACTCACGATATGCGAAATCATGAAATAATCCTATTCATTGGATCAAGAATGAATCTGGGCCGTTAGATCCAGGAGGTGAATGTGGCAGACCACGTCAAAAAATACAGGTGGAAGACTACGTCAGCAATGACACGTGGCACAATCAGACAACGACAAGTGTCAAGATGATTCGGCATTTCAGGAACCTGGAAATCACAATTCTGATTGACACATGGCAGCCACATGGATCATGTCATGTCATCGAGTGACGTCATTCTGAGAGTTTAGTTTCGGGACTTTTAGCATCAACACTCCCCCAAAGTCCCGAAAGATGAAGTTCTAGGGCGGAGGATAGTCGTTTGATCATCACGGAACGTGAACCGTTGATATGAAGAGAAAAGAGCTCAAATGGCTAGCCAGTGGTCATATCTCATCATCACATCATCGAGAGTTGGAGAGCAGAGCTAGAGAAGCCAAGCTCTATTTCAGAGTTCGTGACATGGAGAGTCAATACGACTCATCATAGAATCCTCGAAGTGAGAAATGAAAAATTCAAAACGCCTTTTGGCGTAGGCTGTGGTCACCACCAGTGGTCATGAGAGGGGAAGGAGGTAGCATTTTCTAAGCTCCATTTCAGGGATTGCGACATGGGAGAGTCGATATGTGACATGGGAAGGAGAGAGGTTGGGTGGAAGACACATGTTAGAAGGACGCAAAGGCGGTAAACAGAGGAGGAAGCGGTAAGAGGTTTAGGAGGGGCCCATACAAAACTGCCTCATTCCAGACCCCTCCCTCCCACTAAAGTTAGGGGGGGGGTTGGGAATTGAACCTTAGCTGAATATTTGGATGATTAAATCCCGGCCCTTCAACTTGAGCGCTCCATTCCAGACCCCCCCCCCCCCCCCCCCCNCCCCATTAAAAGAAGAACAACGAGGGGGGTCCAGAATTGAATCACGACCACTAATCTGAGTGCATGAATCCTGGCTACCTAAATCAGCCTGCTGCTTAGCCAAATGTGAATTTTGCGCTCAAATTTAGGATAAGTGGGTTTTTAACCCACGAGAAGACAAATATTCTCAAGGGCCACTGCCAGTGGAGAGTAGACTCATCATAGATTCAACTGACAGATGGAAGTGGGTCGAAGACTATTACGGCCAGTAAAGCCAAAGAATATTCGGAGAAGGGTTAGTGATGATGAACGCAGTGAAGAGTATGCAGTGGGATAGTGCATGTGGCATGCACAAGGTGCACAGAGACTATAAAAATGTAGAACATAGAAGATATGGGCGCTACAATTTTTAAGAGTGTGTTATGCATGTAGAAGAATGGAGTCTAGAGGAGAAACAATGAAACAGAAGGAAAGAACAAAGATGCATAACTGATACAATAAAAGAATGTTGAGGTGGACATGCAGAGATATAACAGAATATCATAAATCTCAAGGAGATGCAAGCAGAGAGACACTGATACAAGAGAGCAGAGCAACATAATAGAACAGTGATAATCCTGGTAAGCCAATGACAACTATTGAATCACTGTAATAAATTCACAAAAAGAAAAGTTTTATATTTCAGGGTGGTTGGGAGGTGCTAGGGAGGATTGTTGTCCTCTGAGTGTCAAGTGGGTGCTTGAACACATGGAGTTGTAGCTTCCATTTGGTAGCATCCAGAGAAACCAGGGTGGTAGGGTGGTGCTAGGTAGAACATTGGTTCTCTGTTATATAGGTTGGTGCCTGTGTGACTGCAAGTTGGTGCTTCTATCCAGTTGGTGTTGGAGCAGTGAGGGAGTTGGTACTTCCTTCTAGTGGGTGCTAGAGAAACTAGAGAGTTGGTTCTCTCAGCAAGTAACAACTTGCAAAACAGAGGTGGTAGCCTCATTATGAGTTGGTGCTCATAAGAATGATAATGTACAGAAAATAATTATCATATAAAGAAGAAGAGGTTTTCACCCTTTATGGGTTTCCTCAAGAATATCTGTCTCTGTACTATACATGTGTGTGATTGATGTTGAATACTCTACTGCTTATTTATTGTTATCATCATTGAGAAGTTCTGTAATGAATTTAAAAATGGATATAATTGTTTAATCATAGTAACAATTGATTCACCCCCACTCTTAGTCATCCAAGATTCTTCTCCCGGCCTGACCTTCTCCTGCTCCCCTTTCCCGGTGGTATTTCCCGACACCTTATCGATAATGGAGGATCTCTCGGTGACCGCATGGAATTCTGGTGCAATGAAGACAACTTTGGTGGACATCGTGGCAATGGAGTTTTTGGCAAGTGGAGGACCACTTGAACAATTGGTGGGCACTGGGGACTCTCCTCTTTTCCTTTCCATTCCTTCTCAGGCTGAATCGGTTTCCCTTCCTTTTCCCTCCCTCCTCGATGACCTACTATTTGGAGATTTTATAGAACCTTGGGTGTCGGGGCTTTCGATTTCTACAGTAGTCGTTTTACCCCCACTCAGTCTGCTACAAGCTTATGGCTTAGATTGGGTAAACTCTATTGAAGGAGGACTTATTCACTCTCCCTTGGAGATTGACCTTGATCATCCTCTCTCTAGCTATGACACAGACACCTCAGTCTTTTCTAAGATAGGACCTGTTTTCGCCCCCCCTTTTCCTTTAAATAAGGGTTTCATTTCTACTCAGCTTGAACTGGATGAGTACAGTGGATGTGAGCAGACCTACTCCACTAGGGAACCCTTAAAGAAGCTGACGGCAATGCAACCCCTCTAAAACCTGCAGGTCGGAAGGTCCACTCGCACAAGATCTTTCCCCTTTCACTGGCCTGAAGAGATCTGAACAACTCTTCTATTTCCCTTTCGGAAAATCTGCGCCCACAGTCTAACTTCGAGAAATTTCCCCCTTGTACTTTGGGAGATCGGACTTCGCACCTTTGTGAATCCCGTGGTCAAACGCTTTGCCTCTTAATCTCTGAAAACCCAAAAACAGTCAACGCTGACCTTTCTTATTTCTCCTTCAGACTTCTCCTTATTGTGGTTTCAGTGGTTGCGATGTCGAGTGACTCATCTCCTCGAGTCCCGAAACCCGATTTTATCGAAACGTCGATGTGTCCGTAAGGTTGACCTTTCAACGCCCCTTTACTCTATTGGAACTTTGGACTTCGTAATATCACGAATCCTAATGCAAGGGACTCGGATCTTTACCCCACGAAAACCCAAAATGATCAATGGAGTTCGACTCCATGTCGGTAGTGTGCCACCTATCCACCTCGCTGACTTCTCTGGCCCCACACCATCCTTTTATCCTTCAGGACTTCGCGTTTTGTGATATCGTGATTCCCATCGCAAATTTTACGGGACCTCCACCTACGAAATCCCAAAATAGAAATCTGCCTGCAAATCCAATGGCCCTGGTGGCTTGGATCTATGGTCCTACTCCTCCTGAGCTTAGAACCTTTTGAAGCACTCGTTGTAACTTCCCTACTCCTCTGTGAGATCTAATGGCTCACAGGGCTTCGTGAATTCTCCTCCGAGAATTTCGACCATCCGTTCTTCCTCTGAGAACCTCTACACCAATCTAAACAAATTATCTCTCTCCACGGAACTCGTCCTCCTGGGGTCCGACGTCGCTACGCTTTCCTTTCCAATTTTCAAAGTACTTGGCCTCGTGCCTTCCTTCGACTCCTTCAAAGATTCAAATCTCTCTGAACATTCTCATGACTTAGAGGTTTTCAGAAAACCCTTGCACGCACTCCTTGCGGCAGACTTTCAAACACTTTCAAATGCTTGACTCCCTTAGACTCTATGCACCCCTGCAGCAGCAGTCTCTCAATACTTTGCTCAGGTTCGCAACTCTGAGACTTTACGCGGCCTGCACACTCCTTGCACGGCTCCTGTGTCTAGCTACACTTCTATAGAAATGAGAACAAAATCTATCTATCCCGAGCTTTCAGAGACGACCCTCTGAATCCTTTGTCAACGCACTCCTTGCGGACAATTCAACTGCACTCCTTGCAGGAACTCTTGCTCAGATAGAGAAACAATTGAGACTCATTTCCCTTACTCTCTCTCTCTCTCTCTCTCTTATATTTTAAACATTCAACAAGAAAATCATTCATACATAGCATAAAAGCAAATGTACAGCAGAAAGAGTAAAACAACCATGAGCATAACATTCAATATTCATACACAGAGAACAAACACGACGCCATGAATTTGAATCAAAGCTTCCTCTATTAATTCAAATCTCTGTACATGGGTGTCTTCACATAGCTCTCTAATTCTCTTCTATGCTCTTTTCAGTACTATTACAATACACAATGAGGGTGTCTATATCCCGTTTCCCTCTTGCGCTCTAAAACTGTCAAATCTAACACTCAATTTTACCTACTTGCATTAACTACCATAATTGTCTTTTATCTACTAAGGACGAGAGTGGATCGCTCAACGTCCGTTTACATTATACAAGTGAGCCTTCATTTAATTGTTTCATTTAAGGTTCTAAAACATTCTCAAAATTTGTGTTGGGCGCTTTTCCAGCTGTCCTTGGACTCTGCGTTGGCTCGCTTGAGATGCTTCTGCATCATACTCTCTCGCTTGAAAATTTTAATGGGCTCCTGTCCATGAGCTCGCACACTATCTGTCCATGCTTATGGATCTCTGCTTCACTCTCCCAGCTGACATCTTAAACTGGATGGCCTCTCCACATGACCAAATACTCAAAGTATTGCTTTCTCCTGGTCTTCTTGCTCACTCTTTTGTCCAGTATGCACTCCATCTGCGACTTATCTACAACTGGCATCTGCTTTGTCCACTGGATCACTGGCTAATCATTTTCTGTCCCTATTTCCTCAGTCTTATATGGGTACAAATCTGAGATATTGAATATCAGAGAAATTCCAATCCCATCGGGTAATTCAATCTCGTAAGCATTCACCCCAAATTTCTTCAAGACCTTACATGGTCCGATTTTCTTCATCTTCATCTTATTATATGTTCCTCTCGGGAACCTTTCCTTTCTCAAATGTGCCAGAATCAAGCCACCAACCTCAAATTGAAGTTGTCTCATGTGTTGATATGCTCTGCGTTTATATTCCTAGCTCGAATTCTACAATCGCTCCTTCACCTGACTGTGAAGTTCCTTCATCACCTCTGCGAAATTTTCTGCACTATCGCTCCTAGTCGCAGTCTGTTCTGAATCCCTCAGCTCAGAAATTCCTCTCGACTGCATGCCATAGACAATCTGAAATGGACTCTTCCCTGTTCTTCTGTTAACCGAGTCGTTATAAGCAAATTCCGCCTGTGGTAATATGTTGTCCCACTGGCTGTGGTGTTCTATCACCAGGCTTCTCAGCAAGTCTCCCAGACTTCTGTTCACCACTTCAGTCTATCCATTCGTCTGAGGATGATAATCTGAACTAAACGACAAATTAGTTCCTAGCTTCTTCCATAAGGTCCTCCAAAAGTGTCCTATGAATTTAGTGTCTCGATCCGAAACTATGCTTGTTGGTAAGCCGTGAAGTCGAATGACCTCTTTGAAAAATAGATTTGCAATGTGATTTGTGTCACTGGTCTTCTGACATGGAATGAAGTGTGCCATCTTGGAAAATCTATCCACCACCACAAAGATTGAGTCAAATCCTCTTTGCGTTCTTGGCAACCCCAATATGAAATCCATGTTGATTGCATCCCATGGACTCTCAGGTATGGGCAATGGTTGATAAAACCCCACATTTTGTCTTCTTCCCTTCGAATGCTGACAAATTCTGCATCTGTCCATGAATCTCTTGACGTCTGCTTGCATTCCCAGACAAAAATATGACTCATTCAATTTTGCGAACGTCTTGTCGTGACCAAAGTGCCCGGCCAATCCTCCACTGTGCTTCTCCTTCAGTAAATTCTCCCTCATGGAGCATTTTGGAATACACAGTTGATTACCTTTAAACAATAATCCTTCCGGGATCGTGTATTTTTTCCATTGTCTTGTATCCCTGAGAATTGGATTCTCAGTTGCTTCATACGCCTCCTTAAAATCTGGGTCATCTCTATACATGCTCCTGAGATCATCAAAACCCAATGTTTTGACTCTGAACTCCTGCAATAGCAAACACTTCCTGCTCAAAGCATCAGCAACTTTGTTAGCAGTACCAGAAATGTGTTTAATCACAAAAGTGAAATTTTGCATATATTCCACCCATTTAACATGTCTCTGATTCAACTTTTCCTATTGAGTCAAAAACTGCAGTGCATGATTGTCACTGTATAAGACAAACTCTTTCGGGATCAAGTAATGCCTCCATTTCTTCAATGCCTGGATGATAGTATAAAACTCCTTATCATAAGTGGAGTATTTCACTTTCGCGTCATTCAGCTTCTCGCTGAAGTATGCTATCGGCCTGTATTCTTGACTTAAGACTGCCCCTATTGCAAATCCACTTGCATCGCATTTCACTTGAAATGTCTTTTGGAAATCCGGCAACACCAGAATTAGGTGTTTCGTAATCTTCCTCTTCAATATATTAAGACTCTTCTCAGCTTCTTCAGTCCATTGAAAAGACTTATTTCTTTTCTTCACTGCATCCATCATCGGTGCACTAATTCCACTGAAATTAATAATGAATTTTCGATAGAAACTAGCCAATCCGTGAAAGCTTCTCACCTCAAAGATATTCTTCGGTGATGGCCAATTCTTGATTACCTCCACCTTATCTGGGTCCATCCTCAACTCATCTGCAGAAATAACAAATCCCAAGTAAACGAGCTCTGTCTTCATGAATGAGGATTTCTTCATGTTTATCAACAACTTCTCTTGTTGTAACCTCTGCATCACTGTAGCCAAATATTTCAGATGCTCTACCACTGTTTTACTGAAAATCAGTATGTCATCCAGATACACAATGAAAAATTTCCTGATGAACTCCCTCAGGACTTCATTCATCAACCTCATGAAGGTACTCGGCACATTTGTTAAGCCAAATGGCATAACAAGCCATTCATACAACCCTTCATTGGTTTTGAATGTTGTTTTCCACTCGTCACCTTCTCTCATGCGGATTTGATGATAACCGCTTTTGAAATCAATCTTTGAAAAGAATTTTGCTCTACTCAAGCAATCCATCAGATCATCCATCCTTGGCAATGGAAATCTATACCTGATGGTTATCTTGTTAATCACCCTCGAGTCAGTACACATCCTCCAGCCTCCGTCTTTCTTTGGACTGAGTACTGTTGGGACAACATATGGACTCAAACTTTCCCAGACCAAACCTTTGTCCAACAAATCCTGGACTTGTCTTTTGACCTCTTCATTCTCTTGCGGCGTCAATCTGTACGCGGCTTTGTTTGGAAAACTGGCTCCTGGTATGAGATCAATATGATGACTCACACTTCTAATCGGTGGCAACAAACGAGGTAATTCGTCCACTACTATATCAGCGAACTCTTCCAGTAGTTCCTGAACCTCTTATGGTAAATCATCTACCTTTGTGCTGGTCAAAACAATCTTCAGTTTCTTAAACACAATGAATTGTGGATCCTCCTTCTTCTTAACCTCTGTAAGAAGTTCCTTCCCACTCATGAGAAGTACAGTCTTTCTTACTTCCAGTTTCACCTCCTTATCCTTAATTGGAAGAAACATGTGAGTCCTCCCATTCTTCTCTAGGGTGTATGTGTTCATTCTCCCATCATGAATCACATTCCTGTCATATTTCCATGGTCTACCCAGCAATAGATGACAAACATCCATAGGAATGACATCACAGAGTATCTTATCATTATATCCTCCTATCTTAAATTCAACTAAACATTGTTTAGTGACAGTTACCTAGTGTCCTTTTTGTAGCCACGAAACTCTGTATGGGCTTGGATGATCAATCGTCTGCAGCTCCAGCTTTTCTACCATCTCCGTAGAAACGAGATTATTTGTGCTACCACTATCCACAATGACCTTGCATGCCCTGTCCTTGGTCTTGCAAGCAGTCCGGAAAAGTCTGGTTCTTTGGACTGAACTCTCCCCCTCCTTCTCTGATGTCAAAAGAACTTTTCGCATCATCAACGATCTTCCTCCTTCAGTGTCTTCTGCCTCAACATCTCGCCTATGTGCTTCGGCGATGTGAGTTTCTCCTCCTTATTTATTTTTATCTGGACACTTGTAAGACTTGTGCCCATTCTTTCCACATGTTAAGCATGTTATTACTCCATCTCTTCCTCTTCCTCTGCCTCTAGTAAGAGGAAAAATATTATTATCAGCATAATCTCCTCTCTGCTTAGTATGCTTCCCTCGTTGTTCAGCATATTTCCCTCATTGTGAGGTTCCACCTCTTTCAGTTCGAGTCTATGGTTTCTTCCAGTCCTCCTTGGGCTTCTGATATTTATCCTGGGCAACTAATTTTCCTCTGGGCTGACTTCTGCCTCTGCCTCTCTGACCCTGCTTTCGGCTCAGCTTCTCATCCGCTTTTAGAGCCATCTGATAAGCATCTTCCACCATTCTGATGGTTACCATGCTCATCTCACCCTGGATGTCGTATCTTAGGCCATTCATGTATCTGGAAAATTTTTCATCATCGCTTTCCCAATGACCTACCCTGATGTTCAGCTTGTAGAATTCTTCAGTGTATTCTTTCACTGTCATCAGCTTCTATCTCAGGTTCTGCATTCTCCTGAATAGAGTAATCTAGTAATCTCTGGGGATGAATTTTTCCTTCATCTTCGCGATCATTCTATCTCAGCTTTTGATCTTCTGCTTTCCTTTGCAGCGTCTGTCAGCTTGTAGTTCATCCCACCACAATGTTGCATGTCCCTTCAATCTTGTGAAAGCATGCTTGACCTTCTTGTCCTCTTCGACATCTTCATAGTCAAAGTATGTGTCCAAAGCTCTAATCCAGTCTAAAAGCTCCTCTGCATCTAGATTTCCCTCATAAACTAGAATGTCCATTTTCTCTCTTGCACCCATTCTTGCAATAGCTCTGATCAAACGTTTGTTTGCTACATCTTTAGTTGCAACTTCTTCTTCGTGTTCAGCCTCAATTTCACTTTCGGAATCACTAAGATCCCCAGCACTGACTGTGCGTCTTTTTGCTGTCTCCATGTCCTCAAGTCTAGCGCGTAAATCACGCATCTCTCTCTCCATGGTTGGATCAGTCATCTTCCTACCTCTTCTTCTCAGCATCTCCCTCTCCTCTGGTGGATTGGGTGTTTTCCTATCCCTTCTCCTTGGCGGCATGGTGAATTATCCTCTTCTCTGCTACAGAAAGCAAAGAACCTTTCTGGGCTCTAATACCATTAACTGACAGCAACGTAGCCCCTCCACAACCCGTAGGTCGAAAGGTCCACGCGCACAGGATCTTTCCCCTTTCACTGGCTCGAAGAGCTCTAAACGGCTCTTCTATTTCCCTTTCAGAAAATCTGCGCCCATAGTCTAACTTCGAGAAATTCTCCCCTTGTACTTTGGGAGATCAGACTTCGCACCTTCGCGAATCACGTGGTCGAATGCTTTGCCTCTTAATCTCCAAAAAACCGAAAATAGTCAACCCTGACCTTTCTTATTTCTCCTTCGGACTTCTGCCTATCGTGGTTTTGGAGGTTGTGATGTCGAGCGACTTGTCTCCTCGACTCCCGAAACTCGATTTTACCGAAACGCCAATGTGTCCGTAAGGTTTACCTTTCAAGGCCCCTTTAATCTATCGGGACTTTGGACTTTGCAATATTGTGAATCCTAATGAAAGGGACTCAGATCTTTATCCCGCGAAAACCCGAAATGGTCAATGGAGTTTGACTCTGTGTCGGTAGTGCGCCACTTGTCCGCCTTGCTAACTTCTCTGGCCCCACACCGTCCTTTCCACCTTCGGGCTTTTTCATTTCATGATATCGTGATTCCCGTCGCAAAGTTTACGGGACTTCCACCTACGAAATCCCGAAATAGAAATCCGCCCGCAAATCCAACGACCCTGGTGGCTTGGATCTACGGTCCTACTCCTCCTGAGCTTAGAACCTTTCAAAGCACTCTTTGTAACTTCCCTGCTCCTCTGTGAGATCTAATGGCTCACGGGGCTTCGTGAATTCTCCTCCGAGAATTTCGACCATCCATTCTTCCTCTGAGAACCTCTGCACCAATCTAAACAAAGTATATTTCTCCATGGAACTCATCCTCTTGCGGTCCGACGTCGCTACGCCTTCCTTTCCAATTTTCGAAGTAATTGGCCTTGTGTCTTCCTTCGACTCCTTCAAAGATTCAAATCTTTCTGAACATTTTCACGACTTCGAGGTTTTCAGAAAACCCTTGCACGCACTCCTTGCGAAAGACTTTCAAACACTTTCAAATGATTGACTCCCTTCGACTCTGTGCACCCTTGCAGTAGCAGTCTCTCGATACTTTGCTCAGGTTCGCAACTCTGAGACTTTACACGGCCTGCACACTCCTTGCACGGCTCCTGTGCCTGACTGCACTTCTATGGAAATGAGAACAAAAACTATCTATCCTAAGCTTTCAGAGACGACCCTCTGAATCCTTTGTCAATGCACTCCTTACGGACAATTCAACTGCACTACTTGCAGGAACTCTTGCTCAGATAGAGAAAGAATTGAAACTCATTTCCCTTACTCTCTCTCTCTCAGATTTCAAACATTCAACAAGAAAATAATTCATACATAGCATAAAAGCAAATGTACAGCAGAAAGAGTAAAACAACCATGAGCATAACATTCAATATTCATACACAGAGAACAAACACGATGCCATGAATTTGAATCAAAGCTTCCTCTATTAATTCAAATCTCTGTACATGGGTGTCTTCACACAACTCTATGCTTCTCTTATATTCTCTTTTCACTACTGTTACAATACACAATGAGGGTGTCTATATCCCGTTTCCCTCTTGCACTCTAAAACTGTCAAATCTAACACTCAATTTTACCTACTTGCATTAACTACCATAATTGCATTTTATCTACTAAGGACGAGATCGGATCGCTCAAGGTCCATTTACATTATACAAGTGAGCCTTCATTTAATTGTTTCATTTAAGGTTCTAAAACATTCTCAAAATTTGTGCTAGGGGGCTTTTCTAGCTGTCCTTGGACTCTGTGCTGGCTCGCTTGAGATGCTCCTGCATCAGAAGCTCAGAACTACCTTGGAAGGAGCTACACGAGCCAGATAAGTAGGATCCAGGATGAAGAGGAAAATCTTAAAGACTAAAGGAAAGGTTGGAAATCTGGCGTTCGGAGAAGACATCGAGATCAATCAAGCCTCCCATATGGAAAATCAAATAATTTTTGGACGTGTGAATCGCATAATTTTTGTGGTGAAAACTATTTGAGACTGGATACTTTCTACTTGGAAGGATGACGTTGGATATCTATCGGAGCTGGTGGAATTAAACAAAAACTGGTATGCTTTAACTTTCTAGAATAGTGAGCATTCCAAATGGGTGCTAAGTAAAGCATGGAGCATCAACAAATCTCCACTTCTTCTCAAACCATGGATTCCACTATTTGACGCAAACACAAAACATCTTGATAAAATTTTGGTTTGGGTAAGACTACCAACACTACCTTTCCATCTCTGGTCCTTCGATTATTTCAAAAAATTGGAAATTTTTTAGGAGAGTTCTTGGACGCGGACATGACCTTTGAAGAAAAAAAACAAAGGAAGGTAGTAAGAATTCTGGTAAATCTGAACGTCAAGTAAGGTCTTGGTGAAGAGTTGGATCTCAACTGGGGACGATACAACTATGTTCAAAAATTGGACTATGAGATCATACCCTTCAGGTGCCAAAGATGTCATCAGTATGGACATATTATCAAGAATTTTAAGCTCCCTTTAAGGACCTGAGGAACATTGTATGGAAGGTACAAAGATTCTCATAAGTTTTTTGATTCTTTGGAATCTTCTCTCAATTCAAAAAGGGACTAGGGATGCCAAATTGATAACCGTATAGAAGAAATGTCTGTAGATTTTGGCCATCATTGCTCAGAAATGGCTCCTTTACGACCGGATCAGCGAAGTTCAGTTTTGGCAGAAACCACTTCTTTCTTGGATGCAGGTACCTCCTCTAACCCTACCCCTTAAATTATTGTTTTAATAAATAATTTGTCTATAAAAGGCCCTGAGTGGATGATCTCTCCTTCCCTCCCCCCGCTCCCTCCCCTGGGTATTGTTCTCCCCTCCTTTTCGCCTCCCTCCTCGCTCCCTCCGTGCCCCTCTCCTTCTCCAGCTTCCTATGCTTCCTTTTTACCCTTGGAATCCCCCCGCTACTCCTTTTGCCCCGGTCTCGGAGGATTCCACTACGTCCTCGTCTGATACCTCCTCAAGACATTACTTCTTAAGATCCCTTAACAAAGAACACTCAGGAGGATTACCCTTGGACCCAATCCCAGCAGAGAAAAGTGGGAGAGGTAGAAAAACCCTCATTTCTAAGGCTCAGAAGAAATCCAAGATCAATATTTTAGAAGGAAAATGGATCTCTATTGAAAGGGCACTTAAAGCAAGGTGAACCATGGGAAAGGGGCCTTGATGACGTTTTTTTCTTTCAATTGTAGGGGATTGGTTGGCCCCCTCAAAAGAGTAGCCCTAAAAGGGATGATCCTTACAGAACATCCAGATGTCCTTCTCCTTCAAGAAACCTTGGGGAAAGGGATTGAAGTTTTCAACAGACTCTCTTCGCTACTACCAGATTAGAGTTTTATTACACTGGATTCTATCGGGCGATCAGGAGGCCTACCTATTGGATGGAACTCCCGTACTATAAAAGTCATCAACTCTTGGCGTTTTGAATCTGGCCTTGGTATCACATTTACCTCGAAAGAACTTGAAGAACCCCTCAATATTGTAAACATCTATGGACCCTTTCATAACAGAGGCCCCTACTAGGACAATTTCTTCTCCAAGTCTTTCTTAAAATAAAAATTATTAATCTTGGGAGGAGACTTAAATTTCTCCTTGGGTTTTAAATAAGTATGGGGAACTCATGCGAGAACGGATCCCCTCTCTAGCTACTTCACACAAAAACTCGAGGAACACAACTTTCTGGATATTGAGCTGGTCAAATTCAAACCTACTTGGAGAAATAACACAGTGGGAGAAGACAACATAGCTAAAAGATTGGATCGTTTTCTGATAAAGGATACACTACTTGAAAAATCATTTCAATTGAAACAATGGATAGGACACGGGTGAATCTCATATCATTACTCAAGTTTCCTTGAATTAAGAACTGGGATGAATAAGCCACCCAGTCCTTTCAAATTCAATAGAACTTGGCTCAATGACGACATTTTTTTAAAGTTGGTTAAGGAGAATTGGCGAGTTTATAACCCAGAGAACAACGGAGTGATAGGTTTACACTTTGTCAAAATTTACTAAATCTAGCTCCTCATAATTTACTAAGTCTAGCTCCTCCATGGAATTAAGGATTGACCCCCTCGCTCACAAATGCCTTAATGCAATCTTTAGTTTGGGTTTCACTATATTAATGTGTCGTTCGTAATATCTCAACATTATTTTACTTGTTATTGTTATTTTTTTTTTGTTCTCAACATAATCCAAATCATTAGCTTTGATACTATTTAGGGTGTATATAACATAGGCTCCCTCAAATTGGTTAAGTATGTCACACTAGCCTCTAAAGGCTAACTTTTCATTGACTTCGATACTATGCGAGTGTCATGCCTCTCAACACACCATTGAATCTGATTCATTGGGTTGATGGGTTGGTTTATTTTTTTTGCGTCCAATTGGTATTGATGGTAAACAAATGATCATTTGTACTGATCCTTGCACCATCAAAATTGGGCAGCTTGGTTATATTAGGTAAATACTTCTCTTGGGTTTTTTTCCACCATTTACAATCCCCACAATGCAAATCCTTGTACAATCCCCTAAACAAGGTCCAAATGCATTGACTCTTGATCTTTGGATTCTTTGAAATTTTGATGGATTTCCTTAATGAATTCTCGAGGAAATTTGTTTCCCCACATGCATGTTCCTACTCTAAATCYAYTGCATGTTMAGACTWAGTCTTCCCTAGTATAATCTATTTGTATGCTCATTTTATAGTCTTGAGGGATATCCCCTATCCTTGTTCATCACCCTAGTTTCGACTAGGATTAGACTTTTCAAACTTCTTTTTTGGTGCCATTGAACCTTTTGAAACTTTCGAGGTTTACCCCTAAAACCCCTTATGGAGTTTGCAAGAATTATGATCTCTCACTGAGAGGTCCTTTTGAGCTTATAGAATGCTCACCAAATGTTGAATCTTAAAGTGGTTCCAACTCAAAAAAAACACAACAACTAAAACAATATTTCTCAATCACACAACATAGTAATTACTTAACAAAAACTTAATCGACAATTACAAGTAACAAGCTATTATAATGTTTATTCAAGCTTTTATTAGATCCCTTAACCTTCAAACTCCATTCCATTATAATAACCTAAATAATCAAAACAACAATAATTAACAACTTAAAAAATACACTAACTAACATTAACTTTAATGATAGATCAAACCACAAATATTCTTATTAATGTATTAACTATCAATCACACATTGAAACACAATGTGTATAATGGACAACTCGTGGCTCACAAGCAAAACTCCCTATTATAATGTGTATAATGTATCATGTGTATAATGTACAATTTTTGTTGCACTCGCCACAACCTGAATGGTGTGACCTTGGTGGTAAATATTCAAAAGGCCGAAAATTTTGGTGGCGAAGTTGAAATATAGGCGGGAATTTTAAATTGGCAAAATTTTTAGAGGGAACTCAATTCTCCATCTTCCAATCTGCATTTCCAGCATAGTCTTTCCAGTGTGATCAAAGTGAACGACCATTCTACCTAATCAACGAGATCTGTTTTCAAGAGGATCCGAGCCCCACACAGAGGGCGACGGGGAGGATAATATTGTGAAATTTGATATCTTTGTGTGTTTTCATCGCTCAATTCGGCCGTTCAATTGAGTTTCTAATACTTCGCCCATTCTATCGATGTGCATTTTGCAGGGATTTGCCTATGTAATCCTTGGCACTCTGTTGATTCCCCTGATAGCCATTTTGCAGCGATTCGCATATGTAATCCTTGGCACTCTGTTGATTCCCCACTGGAATCGCAATAAATTACAAATAACAGGTATGCAACCCTAGTCATTTTTAATTATTTTTATTTTTTATTGAGTCTTGCTTGGTCATGGCAGTGATTATCTGTGTTCATAATATCATCTCCCTGAGTCAATTTATCATAACCCTTTCTCAATTATGCCAAACCCTATGATAGGGATATTCCTTCATGAATTCCAGTTTTTCCTTTGATTAGTCATCATCAATAAGTATTTAATTTATGTTTTCCTCAATCTAGGCTCATCTTTGAATGAATTAGTTCATCGCCCTCCTACTGTGCATAGTATAGGGATTCCATAGGGATTGAACATCAAACCTCTAGGATGCAATATCAGGGATCAAGAAAGAGATACCCCCGTAATGTTTGGTCATGAGGTATGGAATCCCTATACTATACTTACAGGAATACCCCATATTGATATGTACAAGAATACCCCATATTGTAGCATATTGATGCAGCGGCTACCTTGATCCTGAGGATTAACTTACCCAACAACCCACATGATGACGGCAACTGGAACATATGTTTCCCCTTTCCTATAATGAAATCCATCGTCTCTTGGGCCCTGTGAAGAGTTCTGTCGTCTTCACCCTTTGCCAATAACGCAGCAACGATAACTCCCCTAATATTAGTCCTGGCGGCAATGTCAAAATAGTCTGAGACGTGTGCATTGGCATTTCCCGTCTTGAGTTTCAGAGCGTTTTGGAGATATGAGAGATAACGGCAGGTGAGAATCCCTCTCATTCCGTTCCCATCAATGCTTAAAATGCTTTTTTGGTTGATTTTGCATACTTCGAGTTCTCTGCATGACATGATGATTTATATGGTGACAACCAATTGCTTTCCAGTACAGAGAAAATTTCACGGCTGATCTTGTCGGTGTCCTGATAACTATCAATCGAACCATCCCCTATTTCACAAGTGCTCTTGATTAAGGCCATGACACCGCACGACAGAGTTATTTTGAAGATATAACAAGACACCTCAAGATCAAATCTTCTTCAGAGATTTCAGAGTGTCAATTTTATATATGCTCTATATATAAGCGCTAGTTGCAGAAATATATAACAACTGTAGCTGAAACTATTTCAACACATGCAATTGTTCCGTCAAAAGCCGCTTGGAAGGGATCGGATTCAAAAGAATAATAAATAGTACAACTGTCTACCACCTCCATAAATCGAATCCATGCATGGTAGGTAAATGAGACATGTAAACCTATTCATGAAAAAACGAGACCAGAGATGGCTTTCTGTGTACTTTACATTTCTTTCAGTGATAGACATAGCACAGTTTTGGTCCTCATCTGGCTGTGGATTTTCCACTCTTTCGGTACAGTTTTGATGCTCATCTGGCTATGGCTTGACTCTTTCACACGGTAGCCTAGACATTTAAACTCTATTAACCATGTTTTCTGCCATTAACTGCAACTCCGATCCCCATATATTGCTTC
Source organism: Picea glauca (assembly GCA_000966675.3). NCBI lineage: Eukaryota > Viridiplantae > Streptophyta > Pinopsida > Pinales > Pinaceae > Picea > Picea glauca. The sequence continues at coordinate 264,540 of JZKD02S2245465.1, read as the reverse complement.
TTAACCTTCCCCATTTCGACGACCTGGATCACTCACGATACAACCAAAACTCCCTGCTTTCGGCATTGAATGACGCCAAATCACATTTCTTGGACACAATTTGTCCCATCAACTGAATGTTAGAGGCCGATAATTAATCCAAGTGCATTTTGTTTTCTTTGTTGAGCTCTACAAGTCAGAAATCACTGATCTTGGCACGACTAGATTCCCTAGCAACTCCAATTGAAACTCTACAATTGTATCAACATAATGCGCACATCATAAACAATACCAAATATACGATTTTGCCTTACTAGAATCATACCTTCCAAAGCTCTTGTTTGAACAGAGAGGCATCTTCTCCATTTTTTTTTTGTAAAAAAGGCTTGCTTCCACCTTGATGAATTATGGCATAAATTCTTTGCAAGTATAATCTTAGTCATTGGAAGCTATGACGTATACTTAAATAGATTGTAGGCAGAAAATTCACAAGAACTCAAAATAATAAGAATTCATCGATAACTCATAGTGTTAATATTGACGTTCAATAAAGAAAATCACACAGAAATCTCTATTCATATTAACATTAATACTTGGAAACTGAATAGGGGAAAGGTAAAACAAAAACAATGAATGGAGTTTGCAATGAATATTTGTCATTAAAACTTGAGACCTCCTACACACTTCCTACCTACAACATGCCCAGTGCTCCGACTTTGCTTTTATTTTTAGCTTACAATGTAACAATTTCATTTATACAATCAAGAGGAGATCGATTCTAATAAAAAAGATAGGATTGAATACTCTAAAACTTAGGGAAAATGCAAAAAAACATTATCTTTATCTAACTCCTTCCTAAAATCACTCAACCCTCTTATCTAATGTTGGAATTTAGAAAAATTACATCTAATCATTGGAAACCCTCTAGCTTTCATAAATTTTGAAGACCTTCTAGAGGTCCTTTACCTTATGATGGATGCTTATGCATCATTATCTCACTAGCAGCGGAAACCATAGCACGCACATAGTTGAGTAATCTTTCTAAGTGGGGGGATGACATGACATCTAAGTGGGGGGCTGCCATGATAAAGCATTTCGTCTTCGACTTGATGAACGATTGAAAGAAATGAAATAAGTGGAGGGGAATTTTTCTTTATCGTACTGGAGTTATAACATTTGAATTTATCTTACATTCCACTTTCCCGAAATGGATCCTATCAAATATTTCACATTTTCTATGATCATCTCTATTTCAGGTATTTGGGGAATCCTCCTTAATAGACGGAATATTCATATTATGTCAATACCGATTGAACCAATTTTATTAGCCATGGATTCGAACTTTTTGGTATTTTCCATTTCTTCGGATGATATGATGGGTAAATCAGTTGCTTCATTGGTTCCAACGATGGAAGCTGCGGAATCTACTATTGGGTCAACCTTTTTTGTTATTAATTTTCGAGTCTGAGGGACTATTGTTGTAGAATCTATTAATATAATTCAAGGTTAAACATGACTCCTAGAGGGTTCCAAAAATATGAAGTTATTTTCTCCTTTCGTTCTCTTTTTTCTTTGGTTGGCATGGTCAGGGCCCTTTCTCACTAGGCGAGCGCATTTGATTCTAAAGTCCTGTCCTAAAAAACTTCCCATTCAGTTGCTGAAAAATAGAGATAAGCTTTCTAAATGAGATTGAGTTCCATGAATATGCAGGCTATAAAGATGTTATTTGTTGCTATTCTATCCATTTGTGCTTCAATTTCGAAGAATATCTCAATCTATAATTAAGAAATGATAGTAGTTCGTCGTTTTATAGGCTTTATCATATCCGGTCAGAAGATTTTAGGTAAGAATTTAAAAGTGACTCTCGATGAGAGAATCCAAGCTATTCATGAACAATCACAACAATTCCCCGTATTGTAGTGATGGATGACCCCGTATTGTAGTTTCCAGATCACACTAAGCCATTTGAAGTACACACAAATGCATCAGACTATGCCATCAAATGTGATTGTTGCACGCTTTTTGGAAGAAAGTAGGCTTCCATACTCAAAACTGGTGCAACAAATTTATGAGAAGTTGAAGAACAAGATAGATCAAAATGGAGGAGTATATATCTTATTGGACAACGTCCTTTCTATGGAATTCCAAATGCAAATATTGATGTTCTCAAGGATGAATCAGAAACCTGTCTCTGGTGTTGGGAAGTAGAAGACAAGTTATAGTTATCTCATTCTTTCATTTGTTTATAAATTTCATAAACAAGTCAAGGTTCAATTTATTGAAATGATTTTACAAGGTAGCATGCAATGTAAAATTTTGTACTGCTGGTATGAATTAAGATGCTTGGTTGTTGTCAAATGCATTTTATTTCTTCAACTCATTTTTTCATTAGTGTAGGCTTGACCACGATTAATATGTTTTATTTTTCCCATGATAGGTTAATGACACAAAGTTGTTAGCTAAGTCACAGAGTGATCTTGTCAGTATTCATCGCCGATGTCGAAAAAATATTCATGAGGCCATCACTGCCATTTCAGGTTGATAATGATTCCTCTTAGTACGGTTTGTTATTTTGTTCTTTTTCCTACTAGTCTAGATTCTTGCTTCTATCTTTCCTTTTTAAGGGATTCCTTTGATACTACTACATTTTGATTGGTGCTTATTGTACTTATGAGTTCCATTGACGTATTTTGGCCATTTATGGACTAATTTATTTTTTATTTCCTACCTAATAAATTTGTCTTCATATTGAGATGGATTTGAAGTGAATTACATATTCTAGATCTCTATTTTGTTTGTTTCCATGTCCATGGTTCCTCTCTCCAACTTTGGGAAAAAATATTATGCAAAAATATTTGGCCAAAATGATGCTCAACCATCCAATCGATGTCCTCATCACACTAAGGGACATCATCCAAGTTTATGGAAAAGTCCCCCCCTGAATCAGGAAAAATAACTACATCCAAATTATATGATTTGGAGACCATTTTTCTGTTAAGAATGTTTGAAGCCTCAAAATATGGCCTCTCTTCATTTTACAGTTCACGAACCCTTTCTACATCCATTCTGGAGTTAAGAAACAAAAACTGCTCTCCTTCAGAAATGGAACTTGCATATTGGCTTTTCCCAATATCCGACTTCTTTTGGTCATGCCCATCCTCCATATCATAAATAGGTCCATCAAAAATAAAAGTGTAAAGTCTACAATGATCCACTTGCAGATTGATGACTTCCTCATTGTTTTCATAATATAATCCATGAATACTCATGATTATTGTTTTCATAATATAATCCACCTCTTTTTCATCCTGGATGCCATACTTGAACCATGCTTCTTCTAGCTCAGGAAAATCATTGTCATCATAGTCGATATGTAGTTGTTCCTTTTGGATAGCAGGGGTAATGTTGCATACTTTATCTCCTTCATAAGACACCAAACCTGCATTGTGGTTCTCATCAACCAACAAAGGAACATAAATTTTATTAGATTGATACCCTTTTTCTCCCAAAAGAGTGACGTTCTCACGATCACCATGCACATCAATAGTTCTATCCCCTTGATCTTCATGGTCATAACTATCATATAGAGGACTATTTTCAAAACTCATGAAATATGAAGTTGGATTCAGCTAGAGAAAATTTGTACACCCATCAAACTCTTCATCTATACCCAAATCTAGGTCTCTTTTTTCTAGCTCTAGAACAATAGAAATTCTAACACCGCTGTCCACTTCACAATTTAGGCTAGTTTCTTCAGTGTTGATCTTCAGAGTAGTATATTCATATAGTTTGAGATAGAAAAAGGGGATATGTTGACATTTTTGAGATTCAAGGGGATTCAAGTTTAGCTTCAAATGCCAAAAGGGGATATGTTGACATTTTTTAGGCATACCAACTCAAACACAAGTGACAAAATTCATTTATGAGGCCCAAAACTATGAAAACACTGATTAAAAATATTTCTTACAAATAAGGCAGATTTTTCTTACTAGATTATGAAAACTGCCAAGATGAGGTCAAAATAAGGACTCCAACCACTCATTATAAATATCTTATTGGATATTATGCTTAGCAACAAAAGGTTCGACAAATTGATGTTAGAAGGAAGAGTTATAGATTTAATAAGGCCAAAAACCAAGGAGTCTTATCGACACTCATTTTAATTAAATTGTAATGATTCGTCGTGGTTGCTCCAATGTTCATTTTGACCTCAATCTCACTCATGAATCTTAGTGTTGGTTATGGGGCATGAAAAATTGTGTTTAGTGTCTCAATTCAAAGGGTGAAGAGACATGAACGTACTAGAGCTCGAACCACTCCCCATGCCCGTCGACGAGCTAGAAAAGTGTGTAAATGAACCAAATAGCCATGACAATTCCATTTTTAACTAATAAGATATATAATCTGCAAAAAACAATTGATATATGATCTTGTGGATGAGTTATGGAGTTTTTCTCAAGTCTAGGAGTAGATGTCTATTGTGCATGAAAATTTGAGGAAGAGACTGTAAATTTTCAATAACTATCTACAATTAATCATTTTGTCTACTATCTAGGCTATCTTGGAGATAAATGCTTCCATTATCTCCAACCTCTCAGTTTGGATGGCTCATTTTTTTCTAATTTTTGCTAGCTCCTCCTTCAAGAAACTGTTTTCTACCTCAAGTTGTCTCTTTTTGTCAATGCACTACATTCTCATGATTTGGAATTTTTCCTATAAGTTATGAAGTTGTTTCTCCAAATCATTTTCATTTCTTTGTACTTACTCTTCCTTGTCGATCTTGGCCTCTACTAGGCTCTTCCATTCAAGGGATTCATGCCTTTCCTCCTCTATCTCATTTAAGTTGATTCACATGTCAAGGCAAGGCAAGGCAAGGTCTATCAATGCAAGGCATGTCAAGGCAAGTCATGTCAATGCAGGGCAAGGTCTGTTAAGGAAAGGAAAGGCATATCAGGGCAAGTCAAGGCAAGGAATGTCAAGTAAAGTCATGGAATGTCAAGGAAAGACATGTCAAGGCAAGGCATAGCTTGTCAAGGCAATGCATGGCTTGTCAAGGCAACGCATGGAAAGGCAAGGAAAGACATGTCAAGGCAAGGCATGGCCAGGCTAGGCATGGAATGTCAATGCAAGGCATGGCATGTCAAGGCAAGGCATGTTAATGCAAAGCATGGCATGTCAAGGCAAGGAAAGACAAGGAATGTCAAGGCAAGGCATGGCATGTCAAGGCAAGGCATGCCAAAGCAAGGCAAGGTTTGTCAAGTCAAGGCATGGCATTTCAAGGCAAGGAAAGACATGTCAAGGCAAGGCATGGCATGGATTTTCAAGGCAAGGAATGCCAAGGAAAGGAAAGACATGTCAAGGAAAGGCATGGATTTTCAAGGCAAGGCATGGCAAGGCAATGCAAGGCACAAACCTTGTACCACTCTGTCATCCTTTTCTTTTAGTCTTCAAGTTCTTCTTCTAGTATGGATGTATAAAGACTGATACCATCGTTGAGGGTTGAGTTCCATCTCTTATCTCAAAGACAATGAATAGTACAAGTAAATTCAATTGTTCGAGAATAGAAATCTAGTACAAAATAGAAATGAGTGAATCCCTTAAGCGACCTGAGTTTACTCTACCATGCAGCCTCTGTAACAGTTGTAAGGTTGCATCCTGCATAATGACACTTGCTCCTAGTTTTGGAGACAAATTTTAACTAAGGATTTTTGCTCAATCAGAGCTATTACCATCAACCAATAGTCTTTCCAAATGACCTACAATCTTGCCAAATGGCCGCAACCTAGGAACATGTCACATTTTCACTATAATTAAAGCATCACTTTGAATGTGTCATATTAATCTAGCTTTTGCAACTTTTGTAAGAGGATAGAAAATATGGTTTTGTTGGTGGGCATGCCTCTTTACTAACTATGAGGCTGTCATAAAGCGATTGTCTCTCTAATGTTATTAAAGTAGTAGTTTATATTTAAATCAACAACTCTCAAAACATGGGTCAATTTAGCTTATTAGCTTCAATGTAAAATATGTAAATTAGTGTAGGTGATACAGGCCGAGTGTTTAACAGAATGCCTGAGAAAAACATGGTCTCGTGGAATGCTATGATCGGTAGATATATCTAGCAAGGGAAAGACAACAAGCGCTTGGTATGTGCAAGCAAATGCATTGTGCAGGTGTGAAGTTGACCTAGGATTTCTCTCCTAGGAGGTTGACCTAGGCTTATGAGGTGATAATCCTATGATAGACTTTCAAGTCTTATTTTTCCCTCTGTATCCATTGAAGCGCTACATTACCTCCATATTCCCAATGAAAAGACATAGATCTTGAGATCTCCAAGTACTTTCTTCAATAGTCTAAAGCTACCCAAATGCATTTTTCTCGGACTTCACTCTCCACATTGAGATTCCTTGCCGTAAGTCCTCGCAATCTTAATTGAGGGAAACCCCCTTCAGTCGGAGGAAAGCTAGATTGAAGTGAAAGAGGGTTGGTGAGGTGACAGGGGCCTTCCCTCTAAGTTATGCATGATTTCACTTGAGCTTTCAGACTTTAGCTAAAAAATTGTGAGTTCGTGTGATAACACACTCGATACATATCCTAGTGATCCTAAACCTCATTAGACAAGACCCCCTTTACCATTGGAAGTTAGTCCTCCTCCTCAACCAACCTTGCCTAAGACTGATGATATAGATTTAAATATTGATATGGCTAGTATCTTAACAAAGTTTAATGTACCTGTCCCTCTCAGTATTGATATTGTATTTTTTTTTAAATACCTACAACACAATTGCTATTGCGACGTCTTGGAGTGTTTCTCCCATAGAAACCACGCCGAATTTGGTACCTCTTAATGTCACTCTTTCCAGGTCCAAGACCAATGATATAGATCTAAATATTGATATGGCTAGTATCTTAGAAAAGGCTAATGTACATGTCCCTCTCAGTATTGATATTGTAATTTTTTTTTTAAATGCCTACAACACAGTCGCTATTGCGATGTCTTGGAGTGTCACTCCCATAGAAACCACGTCGGAGTTGATACCTCTTAACGTCGCTCTTGCCAGCTCCAAGACTAATGATATAGATTTAAATATTGATATGGATAGTATCTTAGCAAAGGTTAGTGTACCTGTCCCTCTCAGTATTGATATTGTATTTTTTTTTTAAATACCTATAACACAGTCACTATTGCGATGTCTTGGAGTGTCGCTCCCATAGAAACCACGTCAGAGTTGATACCTCTTAACATCGCTATTGCTAGCTCCAAGACTGATGATATAGATTTAAATATTGATATGGCTAGTAGCTTAGCAAAGGTTAATGTACTTGTCCCTCTCAGTATTGATATTGTATTTTTTTTTTAAATACCTACAACACAGTCGCTATTGCGACGTCTTAGAGTGTTGCTCCCATAGAAACCACGTCGGAGATGATACCTCTTAACGTCGCTCTTGCCACCTTCAAGATGTCGGTCTTGCCACCTCCAAGAATGTCTCTCCCATAGTAATCACGTCGGAGCTGATATGTCTTAACGTCGCTCTTGCCACCTCGAAGACGTCACTCTTGCCACCTCCCAATCGTCTCTCTTGCCACATCCAAGACGTCTCTCTTGCCACGCCCAAGATGTCTCTCTTGCCACGTCCAAGACGTCTTTCTTTCCACGTCCAAGACGTCTCTCTTGCCATGTCCAAGACGTCTCTCTTGCCACGTCCAAGACGTTGCTCTTGCCATGTCCAAAACGTCTCTCTTGCCACGTCCAAGACGTCGTAATAACGATGAAATCTATGTCGTCGGAAAAGAGACGTCATGTGAAATGACGTTTGAGGGGGTTCGTTGTTTGTCGTTCTCACGACAATATAAAGTGGCAATTGCGTCGAACGCGTCGTCGGAATTTGATCCAAATGTACTAGTGATAACACATGTGCGCATATCAACTATATTAATGTGTTAGGATATGAATCACATTGTAGTGGAATATCTTGGTCTAACAAAATAGAATTAGAAATAGTGCAAATGTATATTAGTTCATGTGACCCACGATATCTATAATGGGTAAGATATATATACGAGTAAGGTTTATGTCATATGCTAAATCGAACAAACATATATATATATGTGTGTGTGTGTGTGTGTGTGTGTGTGTGTGATAAGTACTCCATATGTGGGTTACATATGGGTAGTGTTAGGATTTTCATATAATGATTACATTTGATATGTGTTAATATTTGTATATAATGTTGGGTCTTTTGGTAAAAAACTATATTGATTTATAATGATAGGAATAGTATCATTGTTACATTATGTACCCTATAATTGCTAAATGGATACAGTAAGCAATGCAGGCTCATAATATTTGATAATATTATGATATTATGAGCACACTAAATGTTAGCCTATTATTCATAGTTTTATATGCATTGTCTCTTTTAATAGCACGACTTCACATAGATAAGATAACTATCTTGATCACAACCGTTTTAATTACAAAGAGGTACACGTTTTTAATCTAGTAGTGACGATAATAGAGTTATGCTGAAACAAAATTAAGGAGTCAAGGAGATTTAATGTCCCTAACAATTTTTTATTTATTTTGGAAAATTTGGGGTACATTACATACATTGATTTATACTAATCCACTCTACTCTACTCTTAACAAATATAATGCATAAAATTTGGATATACTCTACTCTCTGTTGGCACATAGAATTATAGGGGTAAAAAAGAGTCACTTTGGTTTTGATTTTTGAGTCACTAGGTTTTACAGGTCCTACGTTTTTGGGTCTCTTGTTATGGTCATAGCTTAAAGTTTGATTTGAATAAGATAAACTTTGGTTCAACCTTGGTTTATGTGTCTTGAATTCATGTAATTAGACATCTTGACAATGTAAATAGAGTCTCTTTGAGTCACACCTTACATCATTACCATCACATGTCACACCTCCTAGTCGTACACACTTTCTTCTTTGTCACCATCCAACCATTCACATGTTATATCAAGGTTTGTTTTATTTTCTTCCAACTCACTACTTGAGAGTTCACAACGTACTCATAAGTACCTCACACATTCAATTGTTATCATTGCAGTTAAGAGTCATGCCAAAGGAGATTTCATTGCTTCCAACACCATCTTTTAACCAACTTTTCAGGGATTATGTCACAAATATTTTCACAGTATCCTCGAAGTGTGCAATTCATGTTTGACTTTGGCACTGTGAACTGGCACTACAAAATGGTTGAAGAGGATGCTTGAAATTTGAATGACTTGTTGATATATCAGTTCAAATTCACATGCATCGACATCACAACTAGGCTTATCTGGTACTCATTGATGGTATCCACACTTTTCAAAGGATGAAAGAGGCATTTATGTTGTTTATTGCACTAACGCTACAAACTAGCACTGCAAACCCTCTCTTTCCATAATTGGTTCAAACCTTCATCCTTTACATATTTAAAAGCTCATTTTTGACAGAGTGGATCTGCACCCTATCTATTTTGAAGTGTATGGTTGGTCATTTTCTAAAGAAAGCTTAAGTTTCACACATCATCAATGCTGCTAACTGATATTTATAATGATAAAAAACCATGTTTTAGCAAAAAATTCACATTTGTCTCCCTTTTATTATAACTCTCACTTGTTGTTCCTTATTCCTCTTGTTGGAAGAGTGTCTTGTCTCATACCTCAATGTGTATAGAGTGAGGTATATAAAATATTTTGACAAAGTCAGCCTTTTGAAAATATTTCAGTCATTAAAACCAAAATTTCTTGTTTCATGCATTTTACAACATTTTTGGTGATGGCTATGAGTTGTAGGCCATGATTATCACTTTTAGTGCTTTCCTTTAATCAAGATTATTAATATTATGAAGTTTACAATATTTTTGGAAACCTGATACAATTTCGGGATGTTAAAAACTTTGGTAAAGTGAACCATGATGCTACAGGAAAGTTCGCAGCACCAACGCTACGAACTAATAATTTATGACAGTTTGTAAGAAATTAGCACACAACAGAGGATTGTTTTGATCATAAATTTTGAATTCCAATCTGGGTTCCTTGAAATTTTGTGTGGAGGAAAAAAATGATGTTTTTAAATTGCTAGAAAAAACTCATCCCAATCCAGTTTGTATTTTGGGAGAAAAGACAAAATCATCACATATAGGAAAGTTCACAACGCATGTCATCCAAGGCGCTATGAACTCTAACAGTCTGAAAATTTTGAGCCATCGGAAGGCTATCATCTATCAGGGAAAGTTCGAATGGTCTCCTAGGATTTATTTGGATATGAGGGACATGCGTTCCATCTCCAGATCAAGCAACATGACATGTTTCAAAAGGAATTTATCTCAAAAGACAAGATCCCAAAAAATAGGAATTTGATAGGTTTTGTTGGAATCTTTTGTAACAAGACTCCTAAATGGAGGAGAATCCAATGCACCTCCTTGGTTTCAAAATCCTTAGGGTAGATAGAGATAATTCATTATATATGGAAGTGGATTTTGGTAAGGAAAGGGTTGGAGTGATAGGAAAAAAAATGTTACTATTTTTTAAACTCTTAGACTCTATATATCTCGATGGAGGATTCTTGTGTAGTCAAATATCATCTTGTGCTCCTTTCTTTGTTCATTTTCTTTGTCTTCTTGCTCTAATGGAATACTAATTGATAGAGGATTTATCAACATCTTTGTTATCATAGTTATGCAGTGGATGATTTACTGTGTCTTTTGTGAAGCATCTCTTATGGGAGAAAATCTTGATTTCTTGATTAGAAGAATCCTAATTAATGAAATTTCAGCCATATGAATGTGCCAGTCAAGCCTAATGTGAAATTGGCTTTTCATCTTGATGCTTAACTGCATTTTCTTCTATTCATATTTGAAATATGCGCTGGTTGGAGATTATGATAGCCATGTTTGTTGGAATACAGTGTTTGGAATTTTGTGCATTAGTTCAGGCTTTGAACTGTATCAGTTTGATCCATTTTCTAATATAATCACTCATACAAATCTAAACATTATGATGGGTATTGGGATTACACTTAAAATAGTCTAAGTGTGACTCTCGGTGCTAGCATGTTTTGCGCCATTTCTAGGGATGGAAGTGAAGAAATATTCCCTGGGAGAACGACATTGAGAAGATCCATCTCTTGATGGTAGACATGAGCAGGACACAAATTTTGAGTGGAATATTCTACTTTGCGACTCCACAATTAGAGACTCCACTAGAGGAAGGATCCTACTAACAAAAAAATGAAAAGATAGAAGGGAAAAACGATGTATCAGCGCATTAATTTTCTCCATGAACTTTTGTTCTTCTTCATTAATTCATTCTTGTCTTTCAGTTTACATATAAAACGAATTATCATTTTCTTTATCTATTTGGATGATCATAAGCCTTCAATTATATATCCATCTTTGCAAGAAGAAGGTCTGCATTCTGCCTGTGTTGTAGATAATGATCATGTCTCTTCACATTAGTCTATTGAGAAGAATGAAGTCCATATCTCAATCCCTCCTGAAATTGATGAACCATATAGTAATGAGAATTATGAAGTTGATTTACCTCCTAAAGTCCTTGTTATACATTGCAATCAACTTATTAAACCTCGTTTTCATCCCAATAATGTTCAATCTAGAATTAGAGAGGACATTTTTAAACCGTTAAGGATGTCATCTTACCTTCATCCTTACCCTCCCAACTTTTTTGAGTATCTTCCTTGATTTACTAGAGAATATCATATCACTACTGAGAAGCATTTGGGAGCCTTTGAGAACTTTGTTAATAATTTTGAAATATTATATGAATATGTCACCATGAGGATATTTTCCAAATCCTTGGTTGGGGATGTTTCTTTGTGGTTTAAAGGTCTGGAAGTTGGTTCCATTATTTCATGGACTGAGTTATATGGTTCCATTATATGACAGGAAATTAACAAGTCCTTCGATCAACACTTAGCTGAGATTTGTTCTCAAAAGAGGAAATAATATGAAGGTGTCACCACCTTCAACAAGATGTTTCATAGTTTTTATTACAACATGCCTTTGGAGTTTCGGCCTTCTAAGACTGCATCTATGGTTTACCACGTAGTAGCTCAACACCTATATCTTGTCATTTTTCTAAGAGAAAGGAAATCTTCATCATTGAAAGAGTTGTTTGAGGATGCTCAAGAAGTTGAGGAGAAATTCTAGGATTGTAAAAGGATTCAAGATCATGCTTACATTGATCATTACTTACATATATATAACAACGATTTAGTACTTCAATAGAATGAAAAGAAAATAGTTAAGATACATATATGAAATAATTATGTTGGGAAAAAAAATGAAACATCCACGTTCCACCCAACCGTGGATACAGAACAACCACGATTACTTGTCTTGATCACCCCCTATCCCGACCATGACTCCATAAGGGCAAATTGTGCATCACTCTTTAGCCATTGTCTCTCTGAATAGTTCAGAAAAATCATTCGCCTAACACCAAATGTGTTCATAACAACAAACAGTTCTCTCCCCAACATACCAAGCAGTGTCATGCCTCCCACATATGTTGTATATATCTCATTTTTCCATCGCCTAGGACTTTTCATTCTTTTCCCTCCTTGGGAAATTTACAGCTTTACAAATCCCTGATTTTTAGGGGACGCTAGTGACCAAACTCAACTTATGACACTTGTAAAAATCAGCTCAGAGTTAAGTCCAACATGTTCTCCACTCAGAGAGTCATATTCATCTACTTTTAACTTGGTTGTTCCATCTGTTCTCCAGGATTTAATTTATTAAAATGTTTGTCTCATACATGTGTCCATCAAAAGAGGACCATTGGAAAGTCAAAATTTTGTCCAATAGTCATAACAATCATAATTACATACTTCCACAAATCAAAATTCAAATTTCCTTAAATCGAAATTTTCTTTTAGCACATCTTTGAAATAATTTATTTTTGAATAACTCGAGGATATCACACTTGAAATTTGGATGACTTGTTGATATATCAGTTTAAATTTGCATGCATCAACATCAAAACCAAGTTTATTAGGTACTCCTTGATGGTATTCACAGTGTTCAAATGTTGAAAGAGGGTTTTATGTTGTTTATTTCATCAACGCTACAAAATGGTGTTGCAAACTGACACTGCAAACCCTCTATTTCCATAATTGGTTGAAACCTCCATCCTCTACATATTTAAAAGCTCAGTTTTGAGAGAGTGGATATGCACCCCTATCTAATTTGGAGTGTATGGTTGGTCATTTATTGAATCAATATTAAGTTTCACACATCAACAATGTTGCTAGTTGATATTTATACTAATAAAAAACCTTGTTTTAGCAGAAAATTCACATTTGTCTCCCTTTTATTATAAGTCTCAGTTGTTGTTCTGTATTACTCCTATTGGAAGAGTGTATTTTCTCCTACCTCAATGTGTATAGAGTGAGTTATATAAAATATTTGGACAAATTTATCCTTTTGAAAACATTTCAGTCATTAAAACCCAAATTTTATGTTTCATGCATTGTACAACATTTTTGGCGATGGCTATGAATTATAGGCCATGATTTCCAGTTTGGGTGTGTTCCTTTAATCAAGATTATTAATATTATGAAGTTTACAACAATTTTGGACACCTGATACAGTTTTGGGATGTTAAAAACTTTGGTAAAGTGAAATAAGATGCTACAAGAAATTTCACAGTGTTGGTGCTGCGAACTGGTAATTTATGATAGTTTGTAAGAAATTAGCACACAACAAAGGATTGTTTTGATAATAAATTTTGAATGCCAATATGGGTTCCTCTAAAATTTGGTGTGGAGGAAAAGCATGATGTTTTTGACTTGCGGACAAAAACATGACCCAACCCAGTTCGTATTTTGAGAGAAAAAACAAAATCATCAGAAAGTTCACAGTGCATGTTGTCAAAGGGGCTGCAAATTCTAACAGTCTAAAAAATTCAAGCTATGATGATACAGGTGGATATTCGTGGCCACCCACCTTTTCCAACTGGCTCAAAACAATTTTCTGGCAATTTTGGAAATTTACTATTTTTAGCAGTTTTAACTTCTGGGGCCATTTTGAGGGCCTAAATTAAGGTTTTTCGGGATCGAGCTTCTAAATCATAGTTGAATGTATGATTAACCCCCGTAAATGAATCTTCTTGGAGATACCTTTCCAACAAGCTATCGTGCACCCGAAATAGAGATTGTATGTCAAACTTACACCCCCGGGAAGTTGATACACCAAACTACCCAAAACGGGGTCCACAAAACTGTTGGATTTTCATCTTCTAGGGTTAGGGTTTTGAATTTTATTTATGATAAAAATGTCTTTGGAGCCTCATTGTAAAATCATCATCTTGTGAATGAGAGTAGTGGACACGTCTCTTCTCAGAGATAAGCTGCCACCATTCTAGCGAGTCTTTCACTCTGTATTTTTACAGTCTTTGTACATTTTCACTCATTAATATAAAATTGTGTATTATTGTATCTCTGTGTTTATGGTTGCATATCTGATACATTTATGTTATGTTATTGGATATCCAAGATATCTTTGTGCATTGCTTTATTATATCTCCTCTCTCATTTCGTGCCGAAAATAATCTCGATCAGTGGTATCAGAGCAGGTCGCTCTTGATCATTTTTTTTAGTGCATGTCCTTGAAGAGGTCTGAGTATATCAAATTGGGTCTCAAGCTTGTATCTCTTGAATACAATATCTCTCACATGCCCAAGAAACCCTCCATGGAAGAAGAAAAGAAAAACGACGAAGCAGGCGATTCTATCAATTTGTTGCTTGAGAAAGCTCTCACGCAATAGAGGGACAAAATGATGGAGAATTTTTCCCAGATCCTTCAACGTCTGGCGATATAAATAGGAGAATCTTCATCAAACAACCACTTTGGAAACACCTCTCCTTCCAAGGTACATGTTAATTTTGATATTTCTATATTTGAAGATCAGGTAGATGCGAATTCCCAAGACAAATTGTTAAATATGTTAGAAGGTTATTTATTTGTTCATAATTTTTCTGATAGGGAAAAGATCACCTTAGCACTCCTTAAAAATCTCCCCCATGCAAACATTGGTGGGAAAATGATTGGAAGAAAAGTTCGACAGAGGAGTTTGGAATATATTGAGCCAAGCCCACTTGGGATTTTTTTCTGGATGTCGTAGAGGAACAATATTACCCTGTTGGAAACTATGAGGACTAGTACATGAGATGGACCACACTGCGGCAACAGAGGGGTCAAGTGGTTCCATATTTCACCAATACCTTCCATACCTTGTGCACCAAGCTGGGTATCAAAGACTCTGAATGACATTTGGTTATGAAATATTGTGGGGCTCTACACAGATACATCCAAACTGAAATGGATTTTCTGGACATCTCATCACTCGGTGCTGCTTATCGATATGCTGTTAAAATCGAGCATAAATTTAAGCACCAAAACAAACAGAAGTTTGGGTCTGCAAATCTGCAACAACCAAAGTATGATAAAAACGGCCTTAACAAACAGTCTCCCGAAAACTAGTCCAAGCCACAAGAAAAGAAGGTTCAAGGGAAGACAAAGGAGTACACCGGAAAATGGTGTGATTTCCACAAAATCCCCTAGCACAACACCGAGGAATGTCGCTCAAAAAAATCATTAGTGGCCGAGATAAAAAAAACAAGGAGTCCAACCCTGATTCAAAATCTGATTCTGAAAATACTGGTAAAAGATAGATTATCGACGCAGACCCCACTGCTATTGTCGCAACTGCATCAATTCTACCAGAAGAACCCACAGATACTGAAGAGCGGGAGTGCATTTTTCATTCAAAGATGTGGGTAAAGGGGACACCGCCGCATTTTATTGTTGATCGAGAAAGCCAAAAGAACCTCATCTCAGCAGAGGTCGTCAAATAGTTAGGATTGTCGAGAACACCACACCTGCAACCATACAACATTGGGTGGCTTCGCTAGGGACGAGATCTTCATGTCAGACAATAGTGTCGATTGTCATATGGCATCCAACCCCTCAAGTATGAGGTATTATGTGATGTTTCCCCACTTGATGTTTGTGATGTTCTCTTGGGCCAATGATATATGTGGACGCGCCATGTTGTTTATGAGTCTCAACCCCGTAGTGCCATTATTTCTCTGGGGAGTCATCTCTACAGAATACCAGAGGTAGTTTTAACTATTGTTCCACCTAAACAATGTTGCAAGGTAGTATCTCATACTACAAAATTCATCTTCTTCATAATCTGTTCAAAACTTGAATAGAAGGATACTGCAACCACTATATCCTCAACCCAAGCACCTTCTATCCAACAAAAGCAGGTCGAAAATATTGCATCAAAGTGTAAATATTCCTTCTACATACAGGAATATCATGTAACCAGACTTGTTAAAAAGGTCCAACCCTTCCATCCACATGTTTGCGACAACCTTCAACAAACTCAGCAACACAACTTCTCTAACAAGGCAAGCAACTCATCAAGATGCAGATTCAACAAATGTTTTTCCCTCTCCCCCGGGCACTCAATGCAATGGATACCATTTCTTTCTAAGGAGGAAGGATTGATCCAGGTGAATATCGGTGGCCACCCACCTTTTCCAACTAGCTCAAAACAGTTTTCTGACAATTTTCGCAATTTACTATTTTTAGCAGTTTTAACTTTCGGGAACATTTTGAGGGCCTAAATAATTTTTTTTGGGGATCAAGTTTCTCAATGATCGTCGAAGGAATGATTGATCCCCCTAAATGAATCTCCTCGACGATATATTTCCAACGAGCTATTGTGTGCCCCAAATGAAGATCGTATGCCAAAGTTATGCCCTCGAGAAGTTGAAACACCAAACTACCCAAAACGAGGTCCACAAAACTATTGTCTTTCAATCTTTTGGGGTTAGGGTTTTGGATTTTATTTATGATAAAACGGCCTTTGGAGCCTCATTGTAAAATCATCATCTTGCGAATGCGAGTAACAGACACATCTCTTCTCAGAAATAAGCTGTCACCATTCTAGCGAGTCTTTCACTCTATATTTTTATAGCCTTTGTACATTTTCTCTCATTAATAGAAAATTGTGTATTATTGTATCTCTGTGTTTATGGTTGCATCTCTGATACATTTTTGTTATATTATTGGATATCTGAGATATCTATGTACATTGCTTTATTATATCTCCTCTCTCATTTTGTGCCGGATCATATGGGAACACTGCAAGCTATCAGGAAAGGTTTGAATGGTCTCCTAGGAGTTAGTTAGACATGAGGGATATGTGCTCCTTCTCCAGATCAAGAAGCATGACCTGTTTCAAAAGAAATTTATCTCAAAAGTCAAGATCCCATAAAATATGAATTTGTTATGTTTTGTTGGAATATTTTGTAACGAGACTCCTAAATGGAGGAAGATCTTATGTATCTCCTTGGTTTCGACCTCCTTAGGGTAGATAGAGATGATTCACTATATATGTAATTGGATTTTGATAAGGAAAGGGTTGGAGTGATAGGAAAAAAAAGGTTAATATTTGTGTAGTCAAATATCATCTGAGAGTTTACAAATATTAACCTTTGTCTTCTTGGTCTAATGGAACATTGATTGATAAAAGATATATCAACAGTTTTGTTAGCAGAATTATGCAGTGGATGACTTACTGTGTATTTTTTGAAGCATCTCTTCTTGGAGAAAATCTTGATTTCTTGATTAGAAGGATCCTAGTTAATGAAATTTCAGCCATATGAATGTGTCAATCAAGCTTGATGTAAAATTGATTGTTCATCCTGATGTTTTTATGCATTTTCTTCTATTCATCTTTTAAATATGTGTTGGTTGGAGATTATGATAGTCCTTTTTGCTAGAGTACAGTCTTTGGAATTTTGTGCATTAGATCAAGCTTTCAACCTTATCACTTTGATCTTTTTTTTAATAGAATCACTCATCCAACTCTAAACATTCTGATGGGTACTCGAGTTAGTGACTCTCGATGCTACCACTCTCAACAAATATAATGCATAAAATTGTCATTATAAAAATAATTATTTTGTTATTTTTGTTTTCATACATAACTAATAATTATAAATGGACTAGTGATTTATTTCCCACTTATAAGATGATATAATTCATGTCACTATTAAAAGATTAATCTTATAAGATGATATAATTCATATGTGACCATTAAAAGATTAATGTTGAAAATAGGTCTCTAGCATAGCATAATCACTTTTTTTTTCTACGAGAAATTTCGCGTGGGAAATTCACCCGATACTTTCCCCACTTCGTAGATGATATGGGATGTTAAATCGCAACCCTAGGGACACAAGGTTCAAACCCGTGACCTCTCCCTACACCCAAGGAGTGTGCATACGTCTTACCATTTATACTATCCCACATAGAATAATCACTTGATAGCAGTTTTAAATTGATCTCTCATAGCACGCTAAAAGATCACTCACATAGTTGTAATTTAATACGGTTGGTGGAAAACACAAACCCTTTGGCCGCGCTTTCTATAATTAATAAACGACGGTTCCTTAAAATAATCAAAACGACGGTATTTATGTCACTTTTTGTAAGGCATGAACGAATGGATGCCTCACTTGCTGAGGCATGAAGGAATCCATCGTCTTGCTACATAAACTAGATTGTCCAAAATGATCTTCACTTTATAGAAACGAAAACCACATCTCCACGCAGCGGGCTGTCGATAAATTTCAACGTGGCAATTAATCAAAGCTATTTCTTCGCTCCCAGAACTTTTACATTAATGATAAGCGTGACATCCTATTATTTGCAGCCACATTGCGGCATGATTAACTATTTCTCACTGATATAATTCTATGACGACGACCGATCATGAACGGTATTCCCCGGCCAATTTATAAACAACAATTACATCGCTATCTCAACTTATATGACGCCCTTGGAAAACTAAGTACGATGAGGAGGCCCTCGTTCCCAGTCCACTTTGCCTTTTGTGCTCTGAAAAAGCCTCGGCCATTACGGAGGCTGCCAAATGTCGTTCCAATGGCACTGAAAGGAGGCTGCCAAATGTCGTTCCAATGGCATTCAAAATGGTGATTAAAGCGTATGGAGGATTTTTTAAACAATCAAGGCAGAGCGGTGTTTTCAGCAATTGACAAGACAGATCTTTTCATCTCCCCTTCGCTTTGTTGTTGGCTTATCTTTAGATCTTCCAAATCATGAGCATGCAAAATCAGTCAGTGGTCATCCTGTCCAGATGACTATGGATGCTAATGACACGGGATTCCTCTGGCCCGGCCCTGCATACTTTAAGGGGACATTCTCGATTAGCTAGCTGTCCATAGAGACATTTATTCGGTGTATCCGGACTCAAATTAGGGGACATTCTTGATTACCTGACCATAGGCACATTTATTCCGTGTATCCGGACTCCGAGTGTGCAGTATAACTGTCATCGTTTAGCTGATCATAGAGACATTTATTCAGTGTATCCAAACTTGTATTGTGCACTATAGTCGTTTTATAGAAGGCTGGTAGCTTATACAGAGCATTTAGAAGTGAAGGAGCTGTGAACTTCATTCGGCTAATTTAATGGCGACCAGAATCTGGTCGGGAGCTTCTGGCGTTGAAGATGAGGATGGAGAAGAGACGAGGAAAGGTCCATGGACTGTCGAAGAGGATACGCAACTTATGGAGTATATACGCTTACACGGCGAAGGGCGCTGGAGCTTTCTCGCCAAAGGAGCTGGTATGTAATGTACGAATATCTCTAGTAAGTGTATCTGTGATTGTTCAATCCCTACAACAATATTGCCTTGTGCATGGCAAAATTTTGAGTTTTTCCACATCGTGGGTGGTTATTATTGCTTGGAACCACAATTTATTTATGAAGTTCGATTTGTTTACTTGTAATGGACGCCTAGAGGAAGCAGAGAAATTGATTTGTCCTGGTGCTTTTATCTTTTTTTGTTAGTCAAAATATAAACTGTATGTATTAAGCAGGATTCAAGAGAACTGGCAGGAGCTGTAGGCTAAGGTGGGTTAACTCCCTCCGGCCTGGTCTCAAGCGCAGCAAGATCACTCCTGAAGAAGAACGTTTGATTATTGAACTTTATGATCGTTGGGGGAACAGGTATATATAGTTGTCTATATACTCGTCATAAGTGCGATATATAGTATGTAATCGCGTCACTCGCATCTGTGATATTCAGTACACATGGCTTTCTAAGGATATGTAAATTCAAATTGTCAGGTGGTCTCACATTGCACGGAGTTTACCAAATGAAATCAAGGATGTTGACAACCGAATACATTTTGAACGTTCACTGCGCTCTCACTGCCGCCCACCTTCATCTCAAAGACCGCCCTACCATGACGGTGCAGAGCCTTTGACTAGCTTCCCGACACAAAGTACTGAGGATGCAGCGATTCAGATAAACAAAACCCAATATCTGCAAGATGATATTCCGCCACAGGTAATTCCTATTTACGAAGTAAATGATGAGTATGTATTGCAAGCAGAAACTCGACATGGTCCTTCTCAAATCAACGATAATGGGCAACCAGGCGCAGCTTCGCAACAAGATTTGAAAGATTCGGAGAACCAGGTGTTTGAGAACAGCTCACCTTACAATTTTCCCGTGGGTTCACTTGCAAGTCTGCTGTATTCTTCCGAGTACTGTGCAGATGGCGCCGCTCGAGGTGGCATCATTTTACCTTCTTCTTCCTATATGGTAGCTTCCCCGGAGGCCTTTTCAGACAGCGAGGCTTACTTGAATCGTTATTCGGATGTATTGTGGAACATGGATGAATAAGATGACCGTTTCAATGGTAGTAAGCATTCTGTGTCTCGAAATGACAGACGATCATATTGAGGAACGAGAAAGCAATCCGTCTAACGGAATTTGTTTCTTCAATCTTTTTTCTTTTCATACAGGCAGAACAGTAAATTTCGTATCAATTTTAACCGTTGCTTACGTCGCGTTATCCTTGTTATCCTTGTATTCTTACGATACTCCATGGTGTCAGCTTATATAATCTGATATGTTCCCGTAAAATATTTTGCATTAGTGTCAAATCTGTGAACACTGTAGAGTGAGTAATGTCACAACGAGGAGGACGACTTCGACTACTGTAATGAATGTCAACGCTGTAGAGGGAGTAATGTCAGAACGGCAGGACCTGGATAAGGACCATCTCCATTTTTAGATATCGTGTGTATATCTGCATGTCATAAATGAATGTTTATCGTCCATATGGAAACCGATGTGTATATTAACATGTCATAACTGAAAGTTTATGGTCAATATGGAAACCCGTTGCAACCGCGAATCAATCTTTACCCCTCGCTGCTATCGAGGAAGAAACGTATCTCCCCGACTCTAGTCCCGGAGAGGGGGTTGTGACACGGGCATCTTGGACGGTGTTATACATGGTTTATTCAAAAGGTTAAGAAAAACTTATTTTTTTCAGAAATTTGGGGAAGTAACTAAGCCACAGGAGCATAGTGTTAGATTTTTTAAACTTTAATGGGATAATTTTAAAGATTTTTTAAACTTTTCAGAGATTATAAAAGCTTTGACATATAAAATTATATGAAATTTTCTACTATAAATATGTAAAAAATAATTTATTTTTAATTATACGTTCAAAAATAGTGCACTTTAAATAATTTTAATCTAGCCAAAGACAGAGATGATACTATAGGAATATAAAGATTCATCTTAATCATACAATTCTTAAATGCGTAACCAAAATTGAAGAATATTGAATGCTTTTCCAAACATGTACCGGTGAGATTATCAATTAATTATGCATTCATAATATGTTTTTAATTATTAAATGCGTAACCAAAATTGAACTACCGGTGAAATTATCAATTATAAATTAATTATGCATTCATAATATGTTTTTAAAAGGTTTTGTTATTTTTTTATAAATATGATATATATTAGGTTTTATGTTATTTTATTGTGTTCAAATATTCTTTATATAATTTAGTATGAAGGATATGTGTAATTTTTTTAATGCTAAACATTTGAATGATAAATAAAAAGAATCAATAAACCATATATATATATAATCAATCATACATTGAAATCAACTTAAAAAAGCTTTTCACTTTGAAGAACTTGATTTGCATGCTAATTTCCAATTTAATAAGGTAAACAAAATTAACCTCTATTGTAGTGTAACATTAAAACTTTATTCTTTATTTATTTTGTAATCAAAAACATATTTTATTATTTATCTCGTAAAGAAAAATAAATAAAAACATATTTGATGGATTTCCTCACTGGAAATAACATATGGTAATAATGGTTAATTTGTTCATAAGAACAAACTTCAATTAACTAAATTTTGTTTCATTTAAAATATAATTTAATTAGAGTTTAATTGTACATGAAAACATCAAAAACTTTGCTAATATTGAAAGACCATCCTCTATCACCTTGACCATTAAGCTTTGTCCTTTGAAATTTTATTTCTATGATTGTTTCTAGCCTTTTCCTAATCCTCTCCTTTTATTCAATTTATTTTAGTCTTCTCTATTCAATTTATTTTATTTACCTCTAATTGTTCCTCTCTTTGCATCTTTTGTCTTTCATCTATGCGAATTCCTGTGATATCATTGTTTTCACCTTTTAATCTATTCACTTTATTTGAACCTCTGTAGATTCATCTTAGCTCTTGATGTATCATAGAGGGCTCAAATATTTAGATCCACAAACCTTATATATATATATATATATAAAAGATGAGCTTCATACTTTAAAATTTATATCATTAATAAGTGATATAAGAAAGATATTGAATAACTCGTATATTGATTTAGATTTTGTTAAAAAAAAAATGAAGGAATATATATAACAAATAAATAGACACATATATTACAAGAAACACAAAGATATAGTAATAAACATTTTCTATTATTGAACGAAATGTAGAGACTCTGTAAAAATACAAAGTGAATGTACTCGTTAGAGTGGTGGTAGATTATCTATGAGAAGAGATGTGACAACTATGCATATTTGCAAAAAACATTATTACAAATAGATTCCAAAGTCCTTTTTAACATAAAGAATAAATGAGAAAAATCTAAACATCCAAAACCTTTACCTCGGAAGATGAAACACCAAAAGATTTGTGGGCCCCGATGGGGGTAGTTTATAGGTCAACATCCCTAGGGAATAACTTTTGAATATCATCTTCGTTTGGGGTTCTTGATACCTTTTCGAAAAGGTCTAGCCGAGGAGTACACATTAAAAATGGCCTAATGCACTCCAACATGAATCTATTAGGCACTTCCACATCAAAAAAATGTCATTTAGGGCCTCAAAATTATCCCTAAAATTTGGGACGTGAAAAACTATAGAAAAACTACCAAAATGAAAAATTATGTTTTGAACCTGTGAATAGGTGGGTGGCCACTGATATCCACTGGGATCATTCTCCCCCCTTAGAAATCAATCGTCCCCATTTCATTAAGTACCCATCGGATATGGGGAAGATTTTGCTGAATCTAAACATTGGTGAGGTGCTTGCCTTGGTAAAGAAGTTGTCTTTTTTGTACTTGTCATTAGCTTGTTGAAGTATTTCATGAACTTGTTCTTGGAGGGATTGGATTCATTCAATCAATGTAGTTTCATGATCTTACTGAGTGTGAAAGGACTCTATCGGTGAATATGCAACATGAAGAGATATATTAGTGGGGGCTAATGGTTGGAGCCCTAAGCACATCTTAAAAGAGTTGTGGCTAATAGAGCTATGAAGCAATCTATTATAGCTATGTTTGACTTCATAGCGCAGAGTTACCTTGTAGGTAAAGCAAGAATATCTTTGTACTCTTCTATAATCTTGTCGACTTGCTTTTGTTGGATATAAAGGTATTGGGACAAGGCTATAGTGGTCGTATTGTCCTTCTATTCATGTTCTAACCGGATCCTGAAGAGGCTAAACATTTTGGTATGAGAGACTACTTTGTGACACTATTTTTCCATGTTAGTAGTAGGAACTACCTTTGGTACCCTGTAGAGATGAACCCCTAGAGTAACAATGACACTATGGGGTTGAGACTCATAAACAACATGATGTTTCCACATATATGGTTGTCCTACTAGAATATCACACACTTCTAGTGGAGACATATCACACACTACCTCATCCTTGAAGGACTTGATGTTGTAGGTTAGGCAACACTACTCGCTGACGCAAGTATGTTTTCCTTGTCGAAGCCACCTGATCTTTGTATGGATATGGGTATGGTGTTTTCGAGACCCAAATGATTGATGACCTCTACTGAGATGAGGTTTTTCTAATTGGATTGTTGTGGTCGCAATGGTAGTAGTGGGTTCGACATCGATGATCTGTTTGTTTTTATTGTTTTCTAAATCAGAGTCTTAGTCGGGGTTCGTCTCTTTTTGTTTGAGGTTGGCCACCAATGACTCTTTTGAGAGAAATTCATCGGTGTAGTGTCAGGGTATTTTGTGGAAGTTACACCACTTTCCAGTGTCCTTCACCTTCTCGTTACCCTTCTTTTCCTACAACTTGGACTGACTGTCTTGAGGTTGCCTATTTTGTGAGTTAGGGATGCCTTTACCATGCTTCTGTTGTTGTGGATTTTCATATCCGAACTATAATCTTGTTCTCCCACTTAAATTTTTTTCTCAATTTTGACAGCGTATCGATAAGAGAATCCTAGTGACGAGATGTCTAAAAAATCCATTTTGGTTTGGATGTACTTATGTAGAGCCCCATGGTATTTTTGAACCAAATTTCACTTGGAGTCTTTCATACTCATGTTGGTGTGCAAGGTATGGAATGTATTTGTGAACTTTGACATTGTTTGGCTCCACTCTTGATGTAGTGTAGTCCATCACGTGTACTGGTCATCGTAGTTTCCAACAAGGAAATATTGTTCCTTGATGGAATCAATAAGAGAGTTAGAAGTGAGCTTGGCCCCAAATATTTCATACTTATATGTGGATTTTTTCTCAGAGTAAGTCTCCCTCCAATATTTAACATGGGGGACAACCTTCAAGAGTGCAAAATTTATCATTTCCCTATTGGAAAAGTTGCGAACAGAGAAATAACCTTCTAGTAGGTTTCACCAATTTTCCAAAGCATTTACCTCTATATAACCTTAAAATACAGGAATATAAAAATTTAATTGTACCTTAAAGGGGGAGGTGCAAATAAAGTGGCCACTTGATGAAGATACAAATCTTTTTGTCAACAAATAGAGATATGACTTTTCATGCAACAAAGTCCAGTTAAAAGGTGATCACAAGGACTTCCGCGAGCAACAACTTAATAGGATCTCATGTTTGTTTTTCTCTCTTTTCTTCTGCCATGGGAGGCCACTTGAGATATTTTTCCTCAAGAGAAACTAGCTCAGGACCCAACTTTCGATACCCTGACCTCGTCAAGGACATGCAATAACAAACGTTAAGGAACATAATGCTCTGATACTAGTCATTTAGATTTTTTTGAGAACAAAATGAAGCCATATATATTAAAAAGAAACACAGAAAGATATTGCAATAAACATAGAGATACAATAATACACAATTTCTATTATTGAACAA
>JZKD02S2245465.1:219069-239004 GCA_000966675.3 Picea glauca | reverse complement strand
TCTTCTACACACTATACTTCCAAGCCTACTGGAGATGTCATATGAGACATATCTACAAAAAAAACAAACTACTATCTACATGCTACGAGACCTTCAAGTCCGTGGTATATTCACTGTGAATGAAGACAACGTCCTGTTGCATCTCGAACAAGGAAAAGGAAAAGAAAAACAACTCATTAAAACTTCAACCACTAGCTTTACTTCTTAAATCACCTATTTCATAAAAGACCAAAGAACAACATTGTACCATAGTCTTTGCTTTCATAAAAGACCAAAGAACAACATTGTACCATAGTCTTTGCTTTCCCCTTCTTAAAGATAGAACACATATGTTTATTCCACAATCTATATATTAATATATATGCATATCTTGTAAATCTCTTGCACTTCGCTTATAAAAAAAATGGAATCTTTTGTGCATTTTTACGAAGCTGCATTTTCTCATAATGCAACATTGGAATGCTATTCTAATCATACTTCAACATTCGAATACTTTTGCCTTTTAAACATGCTCCCATTTTCTTGCATTGAAATTTGGCAGGGACTACGCTGCTTCGCTGCCCTTGTTTTATATGCATTGATGGAATGATTGAGCAGAGACATTATCCTTTAAAAATTATATACATTGTATAAAAATTAGGAATGGAGGAATCGGGGCTTTACTTTCCTTTAATTGTATATTTAGGTTCACTAAAGATGGAATTCTTTACTACTCGTAGATTGACCCTGAAGAACTGATAAACGAAGGTATTGTTATCCATTTTCGTTTCTTCCCATGGACGCGAATTACAAACTTGACTATTCATTACTGCATCCATGCAACATTGATGTCTCCTTTGGAAACTTCAACCACTACCATGAAGGTTTCTTCAATTCATCCACCTCTAAATCTTAAAATTCATTTTTTTTTAAATAATAATAATAATAAATCTTTACTCACTCTCTGGTTCAATACATTAGATGAGATGATAACAGAAAAAAAGGAAGGATCGATGTGAATTTTTCTGTATTTTTACCGTCTTACAAAGAAAAATCACCTAAAATCCAATGCAATTACCTTCTCTACCTACCTTACGACTAACACTCGTCCCTGCGACTAGATTTTCTTGACTAAGCTTTCGATTAGTACGCTCTTACAAGCCAACCATAAGTAATAGTTGGAGAAATTATTTTGTTACTCTCTCCCATCGCATTTTACTGCACCAGTAAATTAGAATGTAAAACCCTGCAATCCTTTAGCTTGACATCGATTTTGGGTAGAATCCAAGTTCGTAGGGCTTGTTGCGATGAACCTTGTCCAGTGACAACTAGTGCGTTTGGCACCTGATTGAGTCCCGATTCATATATCATAATTTTTGAAAGAGCGATATCGTAGATGTATGCTTCTTCTTCTTTGTTCCTTTGTTATTATGGATGCGTTGTAGGGATTCTCTATGTGTCCATGGGTTAATCAATCTGTTCCTGTAACTACTATGGCGACTTGGGTCGGAGACTTCATCGTAACTTCTCTGTTACCTATGAATTTATCATTCCTTTCCATCATATGTATATTATGCATCCTTCTGACCTTGGTAGTAATAGTAGACAGTCAATCAACGATTTTTTGCAAAGGAATCCCCCGAAAACGGTAAGAAAACATTGCTTGAAAAATCGTTACCTACAACCGGGTTCGTATCTCTAAAACACAAGGTTATCTTCCCTTTTGTCCATGAGGTTATATGGACCCAACTCTTATTTCTCGTGCCTTTGTCAGCCTATTGTTTTTCCAACAAATTTTAATTTATGTTCCTTCATGGATGCTTTTGCAGATTTCTTGGGTTTTCGAAATTGGGATCAATACGAAACTTTTGAAGATTCGTATGAATGACGCTTTAGACTAATCATGCGGGTAACTCAGTTTGAGTTGCTTCCAGATGGCAGGGATTACCTAGAAATTTATAGTAACTTGAACCCAACGTCTGGATCATGTTTGTTTTTCGTTAGGTTTTAAGTGATTTTCTTTACCTTATAGTATTGCACTGCGTGTGTAATCGTATGTTACCTTAACTGGAGCGATGATTAAGGTTGGGTTCTTGAAAAAAACTCAAGATAACATCGCCAGCTCTCATTGGTGCCTTTTAATAAGTGTACTTTTATTTGGTCGATTTTCACGATTGTTATTAGGAACATTTCCGTAGAGTCTAAATTAGCCATTCCACATCAATTTTGTATATGGGGTTATTACGTAAATTTTAAAATGAAATAAAGTATCCTTTAATATGTTGAGTATTGGGGTTAAGATATAATCCAAAGAATTTTGGAAATAAGTGGAAATAATTATAGTCATAACATTAAGAGTTAGGAAATGATAATAATAGTTAGAAGGTAAGGATAATAGGAATTATGAGGTAGGGAATATTAAATTCACTTAAGGATTACCAAGTGTAACACATTATTAGATTTATATGTAGTTTGTTGGAAATTAATAAATTCGCAACCAATTGTTTATGGGCATTGTAGAGATAATTTATTTAGTCATTATTAGATTATATGATTACCATTTTAGTTGTTGAATCCTATAGTGGAATTGATAAGATTGTAATTATAAATGGGTAGCTGACTATTATGTCGATTGGTATTCAATAGGCATAAACGGTAGGTGATATAAATGACCTTGCTTTACGCCTTATTTATGTCATGGGAATTCCATATTTTGTAATTAGATAGGTATCATTGTAATAACCTGAATCTGCCTTTATTATTGCTTCACTGTAATTAATGTGTTATTGATTATTATATTAATTGATAACAAATATAAAAATATTTTTATGGTGTTTTAAAGGGCCTAGTTAGGTTCATTATATATGGATGAATCATATCAATGAATCATATGTATTTGTTGGATTTTAATTGTTTTTTATGGATGATTTAGAATTGAAGATTTAGATAATTGATTTATTGGAATTTCAATTATGATCTGTGCTTGATATAATCAGTTAATGTGTAAGATGAGCAATTTCAAAGTGAGATAGAAAAGATGAATTTAATTGTACTCCATTTTGCTTTATTAGATAGATTTTCTAAAATTAATGTTGATCAACAATTAAAAATAAAAACAAAAAAAAAATTAACTCGCTTAAGACTAGTTTTGGGTATGGTACATATGGTATCAGAGTGAGGTTCTACTCTGCGACACATGACTCATTATGAATTCCAATGAAAATTATTAAATTAAAGATGTATTACTAATATAAATAAAAATTGATTTATGCAGGTATGATGGTTATAGGACGCAGAACTAATAGACTTTAGGGTGTGGTAGGAAGAGGTATTCCTCCTCCAGGTACAACCACACCAGAGGGATCTTCTCCATAGGGAAAATAACATACTACCAAGTAGGAGCATGGTGCATTGGATGATTTCATGGAAAT
Organism: Picea glauca; assembly: GCA_000966675.3. Lineage (NCBI taxonomy): Eukaryota > Viridiplantae > Streptophyta > Pinopsida > Pinales > Pinaceae > Picea > Picea glauca. The sequence continues at coordinate 235,594 of JZKD02S2245465.1, read as the reverse complement.
GTTGAGACATTTTCCAAGGATGTCATAGGCGCTGATAAATCACCTTGATCCTGATGACAAAAGAGGATCTGCACCTAATGAGGTGCGCAACACCCTCCTGTAATTAGTGGCAGTGTTCATAGAGAACTCGAGAAGGTAAAATTTCCTAAGTTTTGGGATTCCACGGACAAATTTGTCGTCGAAGCTTGGTTGGAGAATATGGAAATGTGTTTTTCATTACGCGATTATACCTCCAACATGAAAGTCTCCATGGAGGTCTTTCAGCTAAAAGGGAGTGTGCTTCTTTGGTGGAAGACACCCTTGCCACAACTGAATATGGTCGTTGAATGTGTATCTTGGGAGTTTTTTGAGGAATGATTATGTGAGAGGCACCTTTCTAATGAGTTCATTAAGATCCATCTTAATGAATTCAGCACTTTACGACATGTGAGTCGTACAATACCTGAGTATGAGGCTAGATTCATGGAGTTGCTCATATATTCTCCACATATGAACATTGAAAAGTTAAATGTGTCTAAGCTTTTTTTTGGTCTCAACTACAACATTCATGCTAATGTGAGGATCATGATGCCTCAGAATTTGCACGATGCAGTAAAGAAATTGTTTATCGCTGAAGAAGAGTTGAAAAGTAGGGGTCAGGGTAGGACTCCTTCTAAGAAGACAAGATAGATGCCACTTATAGCGTCACATCAGTAGAAGCCCGTTAGACAGACTTATGGGCACCGTGATGCACTCATAGGACCTCTATTCTCTACACCATGTAGACAAACTACCAGTCATAAGACTATGTATAGAGCACCACTGCAGCAACAACCATGTCGTCCTAAACAAGAACAATAGTATATATCAGGTCTGTAGAATAGATCAAGGCTTCACAATCCTAGATCAGCAGATTGTTCCTCTGGAACTCGGAGCATCAACCCTAAGAAAAGATGTTGGATTTATGGAGATCCCCACTATCAAAAATATTTTCCTATTAAGAAGGCAAGAGTTGTTGGATCAACAGGACAAACGAAAATGGGAGATTTGGGTAAGGCCCATAGGATTCATGCAACGGTGAATAAACATCAGGTAGAGCATCAATCCGCATTGCGTGAGACTTCAGGTATGATAACATATTAGCAGTTTAGTATATTGATAGATCTAGGAGCTACTGAAACTTTTATATCTAGTGTTGCACTCAAAAGAATTAAGGTGAAGATAGTCGAACAAGATGTGTTGAGATATGTAGAAATGGCATCAGAGCCAAAAAGTTGGAGGAAAAGTTAAATATTGTATTATCAATTTGGGTGAATTTGTCGCAAGTGTAAACCTTTTTGTCACAATTTTAGGATCCTATGACATTGTGATTGGAATGGATTGGTTAGAATCGTACGAAGTGATTCTTAACTGTAAGATAAAGAGATTAATTTTAATTGATTGTTTGGGATAAGGTAGAGTAATTGTAGGAAGAAACCAAGGAGTATCGCTAAGATTTATTTATTCCCTACAATTATAAAAAACATGTGCAAGGGATGTAAGTTGTACGCCATATTAGTGCTTAATGAAAAAGTTGACGTGAAAATATTGGAATACTTTCCAGTAGAATAACAGTTTGTCGATGCTTTTCTTGAAGAATTATTGGGTTTATCACCAAGAAGAGAATTGGAGTTTACTATAGATATAAAACCTGGAACATAACCAATTACTAGAACACCATATCAGATATCGACACCTAAATTACAAGAGTTAAAGATGCAATTGAAGGAATTATTAGATTTGGGACTTATACGTCCAGGTGTATCACTGTGGGGTGAACAAGTGATTTTTGTAAGAAAGAAGGACAGATCATGGAGACTTTTAATTTACCACTGTCAATTAAACAAAGACATGATTAAGAGACAATACATGTTACCAAGAATTGATGACTTATTTAATCAAATGAAGGGAGCGAAAAAAATTTCAAAGATTGATTTGCGATCGGGGTATCATCAGTTATGAATCAAAGAGGAAGAAATTCTGAAAACAATGTTTAAGACATGATTTGGACATTATGAATTTACTGTATTATCGTTTGGATTGACTAATTCCCCAGGTGTATTCTTGAGTTTAATGAATGGGGCATTCTGAAAATACTTGGACAAGTTCGTACATGTATTTAATGATGATATATTGATTTAATCCTGAACAAAATAAAATCATGACGATCATATGCGATTAGTTTTTCAATGTTTAAGAGAAAACAAGTTGTATGTAAAGTTATCGAAATGTTCGTTTTATCAGACAAAGATTCACTGTTTGGGACACATCATTTTTTGAGAAGGAATTGTTGTGGATCCAACTAAGGTAAAGGATATTATGGAATGGAAAACAATGATGAACTTGCAAGAAGTACATAGTTTTATGGGATTTTCAAGTTACTATCGAAGCTTTGTCAAAGGATTTTCAAAGATAGCAAATCCAATTACGGAACTCCAAAAGAAGAACAAGAAATTTGTATGGTCAGATAAGTGCATGGAATGATTTCATTAGATTAAATAACTATTAACAATGGCACCAATACTGAAAGTTAAAGATATAGGCAAAGAATTCTTGGTAAGCAATGGCATATCCAAGGAAGGATTGGGTGGAGTATTAATGCAAGAAGGTCGAGTTATCACATATGTTTCAAGCAAACTAGGAAGGCATGAAGAAAATTATGCAACACACAATATGGAATTATTAGCCATTGTTTATTCCTTATGATTTTGGATACATTACCTTATTGGAAAAACATTCGATTTGAAAACTGATCATAGTGGATTACAACAAATTTTTACTCAAATCTATTTGAACGCACAACAAAGACGTTGGTCGAAACTTTTAAGTGAATACAATTTTCAGATCACATATACTAAAGGAACAATTAATAGAGAAACACATGTGTTGAGTTAGAGAGCTCACATTTTCTCTGTAATACCACTAAAGACAAATCTTTGAGAAAATATTTTAACGTTACAAATTAATGACGAATGGCACAAGGATGTAAGAGACAACATTGGACAAGATACCATGATGATACCTAGATATGAGGCATATTATTTGGATAGTGATGAACCACTAAGATACAATGGAATAATTTATGTAACACCAAATGATGAATTAAGAAATCTAATTTTGAACGAGACTCATCAAGCGGTGTATATAGAACATCCTGGAGTCACAAAGATGAAGGCAGATCTTAAACCACTATTCTTCTGGAAGGGAATGAAAACATATATAGTTAACTATGTGGCAATATGTCTAGAATGTCAGCAAGTGAAGGTTGAAGATAGACATCCAACAAGATTATTGTAGCCACATGCGATTTTTGAATCGAAATGGGAAGTCATATCGATGGATTTTATTGTTGGATTTCCATTGACGACAAGGATACATGATTCTATTTTTGTAGTTGTCGACACTTTGATGAAGAGTGCACATTTTATCCCAGTTCATACAACATATCAAGCACCTAACATAGATAGAATTTTTGTTAACGAAATTTCAATATTGCATTGCGTACCAAGGAATATAATGTCTGATAGAGGATCGATATTCACTGGACGTTTTTGGACTAGTTTCCAAGAGGCTTTGGGAACGCAATTGAATTTTAGTAAGGAATATCACCGAAAAACAGATGGAAAAACTGAAAGGAGGAATTAAATTATAGAGGATATGCTTCGAATGTATGTGATGGATCAATAGAAAAGATGGGAAGAATTTCTACCATTGGTATAATTTGCATACAATAGTTATTAGAGTACAATAAATATGGCACCTTTTGAGTTTCTATACCGACGACCATGTAGGACACCTTTGAGGTTGGATCAACCAGAGGATAGGGTCATGGTGTGACCAAAAGTGATTCATGAAATGGAATATTAGATGAAATCCATAAGGAAAAGGATTAAGGAAGCGAAATATCGAAAAAATATTTGTGTAGATGTGCATCATATTAACTCCAGTTATTAGGTTCGTGGTAAAGTTTTCTTGTGGGTGAAGTCGCATAAGAGTTTGATTAAGTTTGGAAAGCGTGCTAAAATATCTCCAAGGTTTTTGGAACCTTTCGATATTGTACAAAAGAAAGGACCAATGGCTTACCGACTAGCCTTACATGATTCCTTGAGGCATATGCACGATGTGTTTCATGTTTTAGTTTTACGTCATTATATTTCAGGTCACATGTTATTGACTTGAGTTCATTGCAGGTGTCAGAAGAGGGTACCCACATAACAAAGCCAATATGCATACTGGATCATCACACTTGATAACTACAATGTCGAATATTCAATCAGGTCAAGGTCCAGTGGGACCGTTATCTTCCACATTCTTCTACTTGGGAGGATGCATGAGATGCGTCGAGAATTTTCTTATTTATTTTGATAGATTGATATATATATATTAGTAGAATCTATATTATTGTTTTATTGTTAGATTGTACAAACTTCGGGATCAAGTTTAAAACAAGAGAGGATGTATGTAACATTCAGTTCCATTGTTCACAATTTCATAACACTGTTTATTCTTTGAGGACACTTGCATGCAAGTGATCTGGTTAAACATGGTACATTATCAATGTATTTTGGTTTATGAGGTAAAACTATGATTGAGTATTTAAAATTTGATATGTTATTTATATTTATGTATAGCATTAACATGTATTATGATGAGGTTTCCTGAGTGTGAAAGAAGCATGACATGATGAGGATGATGATGGCATCGACAAACTTCCTTGGACTCCAGATTGAGTTAGGGAGTTGACTATTGACTTTGATTATGGGTATTTTTTTTATTTACACCTGTGTTATGATGATGATTCAATTATGGATTTCGTGTTTATGAGTTACTAATATTACATTTTTCATTGGATGAAGGCATGTGACGCTTTCTAATATGACTCACATATGGAGTAGAGGGGTCATACACAGATATCATATGGATGAGGGATAGGTGTGGAAAAATCCCTGTCACAGCCTACTAGCACTCACTCCGTCACCTGAACTAAAGGTTAAAAACCACCTTGTTCCAATATGTTCGCAATGTCGTGAGGGAAAACTGAGATAGTTTCTCATGAGGATTTTTTAGGAGTGAAAAATAAGTATGATTTCTTATTCCTCAGTATGAACTTAGTCTCACACAAGGTTGGAAAGTGGAGTATTAACTCCAAGCTTCAAATAACTTCCAAACTAGTTAGTGGTGAGTGGCACCCTTGGAGCACGAAGGTATGTCTTGAAGGGAACATTGCATAAATAAATTATGAGTGAATAAACCGAGAAGACCTTAGAAAATAAAATGAATACTTAGACTTGTTAGAATAGAGAATAAAATAGTTAATTAGAACCGATACAAAAGAGAAATGAATTTATATAATTTTATACTAAAATTTGAACTAATTTTATTATTCTTCTTCTTTTTATACATTATTTAATTCATTGCAACAATAGAAACAACCAGATCAAAATTTGGATGACCCTCAAGCTTTCCAAATCAAGCATGCATATAGATTACATTCCATACTCTAAAAAAGAGAAGTAGATGCTCCACTAATCAGAATCCCTTAGCCATTCCATCCAATAGTGAACACATGAACCTGAAAGAAACACAAATAACTAAGGTTTCGAAGGCACATTGTTAGATATCAACTTCAAATTGAAATACACCCAAAATTCAAGTGCACCAAGAATTCAAAAAATACAGATCTATAAATCTAGTTGAAGAAGAAAGGGACAATTCTAGAGAATTTAGGATGACAATTATGCCATGTTCTGGAGCATGTTATGGATAATTCAAAATGAGAGAAATACCAACATAATTCAAATCATTGAAATCAAGCATAATAATATTTCAAATAATACCTTGAGTACAAATCGGTTCTCCCAAGAAAAACACATTAATAGGAATTTGGAAGGTAGTGTAGAGAATTGATGATGACAATACTGCCACAGTTTTAGTGATGGCATGAATGGTTCAAGAAAATAAATAGGTAATATTACATGACATTCCATAAAGCAAATGAGGAACATAACTTTACTTTTCCTCTAGCTTCTATCACATTAATGTTAGTTGGTATCGTACAATAACACTATCTTGTAGTAAATAAAGGTCCTCATAGTAAAAACAAATTTGAGTGAAGATGGTCCACCACCTCAGACGAGGCTAAGACAAATTGGTAAAAATGAAAATGGGTTTTTTTTGGATGACCATTGATTTAATGGAATTTATAAGATTGTTTGAATCCTTTTAAGAGAGAAGTACTCAATTTTAATCCTGAAACATGTCACAATCATACCATAGACACCATTATTGATAGTCTAGCAATACAAAGATTCATTTTAACCCTCCAAATAATCAAAATTAGAAAAAATTTAACGCCTCCTAGTTAAATAATTTTTTTGTTAAAATATGTCTTTAACATCAATTAATTAAGTTTTTAAATCTAAGCACTCCAATAAATCTAAACACCTCATTTGCTTGAAAAAACAAATTTGTTGCATGATAGTCCTGCTACACCTCACTTATTCAGAGGCTATTGAAATAAAAAAACACCATTATTGGAAGCCTATTATTCATTTCCTTCAACAAAAATCCTAATTCATTTATATATTTTTGAATTTGGAAAATTTTAGTTCTTTTTTCTCCTTACCCTATTTTTTTTTGTTACTTTGAACCTCTTTTTTCCCTCCTTTAAACCCTTTCCTTTTAATCATTTTTCTTCTTATATTTTTCCTAATTAATTAATTTAAACCTCCCTTTTATTCATTTTTTCAATTTGACTTTTATCCCCTTTCTTTAAGGCTTATATTCTCTCTCTTCCTATTTATTTTCACTTTATAGCACTCTTTTCTCATTCTTAAGCTTCTTACATAATTTAACTCCAAAACAATTAAACAATCTTTGATAGATTAAATAATTTTTAATTAATTAATTAAAAAGAAGTTATTAGAGTTGATTTGTAAATTAAAATCAAACTATGAAAGGTGTATTCTCTCCGTAGTCTTAGTTTTAAGTGTATATGTGTATAGGTTACACTTTCAATTACACAATACAAAGTAAAAAGTATAAATATATCTTCATAGAAAATTTATTAAAAGAATGTGTTCAATACATGATATCACTAGTAACATAGGACAACTAAGATATAGAATATCAAATTAAGATTATATTTAGAAATCAAAACTATAAGAAATGTAGAAAATGTTATTGTAGAGAAGAAAAAGTTTAGGATTTGATAGTGTGAATTGGAAGAGATGTGGTGACAAAACATACCCAAAATTCAATCTTCGGAAGTAAAGCATCATGTTAAGGAATTGTGAAAGTAGACACACTCAGGCCTTCCCTTGTTGTCTCAGTTTGACATATACATTGTCGTTCATTCACCAAAAGTGCTAAGGAAAAATACTATCAATATGCATAGGTCAAAAAAGGACCTACATGACAGTGAATGTCTATCGATGTCTATTATGGTACATCCCTCTAAAAATTTCCTAAATGAAGAAACATGTTTCAGCCAATGCTATTTAGTTTAGGTAAACCAAATGCACAAATAAAAACAATGTTACAATTCATGTGTCAAAGAGTCTATTCAATAGATAACAAGGCAAGGGAAATGTTATTTAGTTTAAAGGTAAACCAAATGCACAAATAAAAAAAATGTTAAGATTCACGTGTCAAATAACTTATTCAACAGCTAACAAGGAAAGTGCAATTAAGGATAGGAGTGGGCTCACTTGGGAGCAATCTTCCCTCCCGATTTACCTTTTCGGTAGGTCCTCTAGCAGTTCCATTTTAAATATCCATCCAATCTAGAATCCTGATCGATTTTCTAAGTATCTAGGTTGGTTTAAAATGGGGCAAAACCCATGGGGTATGGTTCATAAATGCATGGAACTTTGATCCATGGGAAACTTATACTACCCATGAAAATCTGGTCGGTTTTAGGCCCATTTTTTCACCTAAAAAGGGGGTTGGTTTTCTCCCGAGTTAGCCTACTCCTTAAGGATATCTTCTAGGAACGATGATACAGACATGAGGATGATTCAGTTGAGGGTCATGATGTTAGGATGAGGGAGGGGATGGGTTGGGATGGTGGGATGTGATGTGATGTGAGAATGAATTGTGTACAAGATTTCATAACTTAAGAATAAATAGAATTACTTAAAAATAAAGAAAATGTAATTGCTTAAAAATAAAGAAAATAGAATTGCTTAAAAATGAAGAGAATTACTTTGCATTGCTAAATATTTTATTAATGGTTAATAAATTGTTTTATAGAACTCATAGAGAAAAGTACTTGTTATATGTAAATTATGGTTAACAGAGAAAATGGTCACATGTGGATGTGAAGACCTCAAATAAAAACCTAAAACTAGAGGAAGTGTGATCGTTGATATGATCAGGAGACAAGAATCACCCAATAACGAACCAAAATCACATCATATTCTTTTTTGGTGAATGCAAAGTATTTTCAAGGGAGTGGATCCCTTTGTGACATTCTAGTAGACACGAGTATGTCAAATGGAATATAGAGTTGAATAGAAAGGGGATTCTAGGTTCGCATGTAAGCCAAAAGAAACTATTAAAAGAAATTGTCTAGGCTGGAGGAGTGAGACTAAGAAAACCTGGAAAATGGAAATGAGAGAATTTTAGATGTGTAAGTGGGTCAAAAGGATTTAATAAAAAATGATCAAGCAAGAAAAAAAATCACAACACAAAATTTGGCGAAAGACTAATCATGGCATATTTATTAGTGTGAACTTCTATATATATAGTTTTTACACTAAAATGCTAAAGTTGACAATGTCCACAACTATGTGATTATAGCTAAGAATGTAAAAAAACTAATAGAAAGTGACTAACTAATTAATAGTTTCAATTTATGATGAGTCTAAAAAAATCAATCAAAATTTGAAGAATCTCTCTCAACATGTGATAGATTCAGAATTAAGATGAATCTACATTGATTTATACTAATCCATTCTATTTGTGATAATACACGGCCACAATAAAATTCCCTCGTAAGAGAGGGTTTCCTTCTAGGTAAAAAAACCCTAAAAATAACTTCTACCATCATATATGCATCCTTATAATGAACGGTCTAGATTGACTACAAAATTACAATATTTTTCAAGAAAATCCTTGCGAAATTTTGAAAGCCCTAGATAAATAACATTGTGGACATGTCCGTCCTTACTCTTGATCATTTAATATTCCTAGAATGTTCTCTAATCTAAGAAAACTTTGAAATTCTCCCTATATTGTAGACATGCGGGCATGTATGGGCCCTTACAAATCCTTTAAACTTCCTAGGTTGTTTTTTTTGCCTAAAAATCTTGAAACTATCCTAAGATTCCAAACGTGTGGGCATGTATGGGCCATTGCAAATACTTTTAAGATTGCATTTCAAAAAATAAAACTAAGAGGTATTGGACTCTCCTAATTGTTTGATTTATTTATAGGAATATGGATTTTCTTAAGAGATCCTTTTTTTGATTCCCCCAGATCACTCAAAGGTGCAAGGGAAATAGAATACTCAAAGACATAAAAATATCCTCCTAGTCTCAATTTAGTGTGATGATTGTAAAACAAAAGCTTAATTTTGAAGTTCAAATGCTATACTAAGGAATCCATGTAGAAACAAAGAAAGGGAAAGATGATATGGTTCTTTTTAACCCCTTCAAATGTTTGTATATGGCTAAGTACCTATGAAAGATGTGTTGGTTGTGGATCATGATTATCTTCCTGATTCAAAGGTCTTTTCTTTCGGCCATTTTTACCCCCCATGAATATTGTACACCCCTTTACGAGGGGGGTTGTAGGGGGGGCTTGTCCCCCTACATAGTCTAAGGGGGCCATCATCCGAGTTGGGGGATCTAGGGGCCAGTAGGGGTTCGGGGGTGAAGCCCTTGAAGGAAAATTTTCCTTGTAAATAAATATTGTAAGTTCATAGTAAATCTAGATCGTTCATTATAAGGTCACATATCCGACTGTAGAAGTTATGTTAGGGTTTTTTCCCTAGAAGGAAACCCTCTTTTATGAGGGAATTGTATTGTGATTGTGTATCATTTCGAATATTGTATTTTAAGAGAGGAGACTGTGAGATAAAGAAGATGAATTTATGATGTGTGTGTTATAGGTTGTATCCCTTCATTTTGTTCGATAATAAAAAGGAAGGACCTGACAATTTCTCTAGTGGACGTAGCCCATACTAGGCGAACCACATTTACCTATGTCTCTATTGTATTTTATATCTGTTGTCTTTTATTTCCGCATTTGTTTTATTTTATTGCTCCTTGATCCTGTTTTTCTAACAAGCAAGAACTCTAAATCTCCTTTTTATGGCTTTACAAAGTGATGAAAAATAAAGATTAAACTACTTGGTTAAATTGAGATCAACAAACCTTACAATCAATGGGAAAGAAAACTTTTGCATGGATGATAGTTCTAATAGTCATGCACAGTGTGTACTCTATGCAGTGTGCCCGAAAAGAAAAGAGGGGAACTTCATAGCTCTACACTGCATACACGTCTGTTTTTCCTGAACCTGCTCAAATAGAGAAATGGTGGGATTGAAATTTAAATTGATTTCTCTTCATGATACACTAAATTCTTACATCTAAGGGTTGTATTAGGCTGGTTTTGATCTCTGCAAACACAGATAAGTGAGAAAGAAAGATCCAATGGCCTAATTGGGGAGGAATTTGGTCCAACTTCCTAATGGATTCATCAATCTATTGGACTGATTTTGTCACTTCAGTGAGAAAGAACAAGACACTTGGTTTCCTTGTTTGGACAACAAGATAATACATAAGTTGGTTAGTTGACTAGTGGTTCGACTAAAGTGAAAGCAAGAAAATAAATAACAATAAATAAAAACTAAACTAAGCATCTATAAACTAAAATGGATTCTTGAGAGAGAGACAAGAAATAACTACCAATAAAAACTAAAATGGATGCTTGAGAGAGACACAATAAATAACTACCAATAAAAACTAAAATGGATGCTTGAGAGAGACGCAAGAAATAACTACCAATAGGAGTGGTCTTTGAATTGATAACACTTAGGAGAAGTATGGGAGCTTATGATTCCCCTCTTCCTCCTTGGGAGGGCTCTTGAATACCCCAAATACAAATCTCTCTTTCTTATAAAAATAGAAATGCAATGGTGAAGAATTGATTTCCGGACTTCTCAAGAGGAGAGAAGTGAAAAAATTGTTATCAATGCTCAACAACCTCTTTGAGAATGAAATCTTCTACAATACAAAAATACTCAGAATTCTTATCTTTGTTTGCATACCTTGGTCAAATATTTATAGGACCAATGCAATATTTTTCATAACTTGCTTGTACTGTGAATGGGATCCATTAGAAGGTACTTCCAATCCTTTTAGGAGCCCCAATGCGAGATTTCAGATTGATTTTGAAGTCTTATCATGGTACACTTCGACCTCGAAGTGGTTGAGGCTGGACCAACTACATCATGGTGTTATTTTCGCATCAACGCAGGTTCTTTTGGAGATAATCACACATACCACACAGTTTGTTCATTCAATATTGTGTTGGCTCATTTATATGTGCGCAAGCAAGATTTGGGGAGATTTCACTGAAATTCAATGACTATTTACATAGATTTCCTTGTTGAATAGGTTCTTTAAATTATTGAGGTATGCTAATTAACATCTTGTGCTGATATTTTCTTCAACCATTCCTTGTATTGTTGTGAGAAATTTTTCGGTGATAACAGAGAGATTTACAAGAGAGTTTCTCACAATTGATTAGTGAAAAATGACCCTCCATGCTCTTTAAATAGAGATCATGGACCAATCGAGTATTAAGCCACAGTTCAATGTAGCCATTAAGATTGAGGGTAATATGAACCGTCGGGTCAATCTATGTTAGCAACATATCATGATTGTTGAATTACTTAATTACAAATGCATAATAAAGATACACACTTTTACCTAATGACACATTAGGCCAATTTGACCTTAACTAATTGTTAACTAACCCCTAAGTGTCTAAATATCCTAACAATGCCCTCAAATTTTTGATTTCTCACAAAATATCCCAATGATATGGACATCAACACCCTATTGGAGAGTTTTGAGTGAAAGACTTTTGTGTGAAGAGTGTTGGAGACTTTAAAAGACGTTGTGACCAAAGGCCTTACATTGTTTGTGCTAATGCATGAATCTTTTAGTGGAATTCTAATGCCAAAGTTGAATAAATTGCCAAGTTCTCACAACGATTCCCTCCTTGAATACCACATGCTACCCACATGCAACCTCTTGGGGATGCTTAAGAAAATCAACATTCTGGTTAGTACATTTTACACCTATAGAGATTCAATGTATGCATTATCTGCTTGTCTGTTGGTGATATTGTAATACTAAATATGGATTTGGAAGATTACTGTATCAAGCACACTCTTGGACAACAATCCTAAGGATTTTCTTATTATTAATAAGGTTCTTCTATCCATAGATATTTTTGGAGTGGCACCGACACCTACCAATGCCCCTACTTTAGTTTGCACACCATCTTCAACCTCAAATCCTACTCTCACTACTCCTCTGTCAACCATGTCTCCAACTTTGTCAGTTTTAACACCTCTACTATCACCTCCTACTCCTAATACTACTCCAATACAGGGCCTTACACTTAGAAGTTCCATGGTTAGAAAATATAGTGCTATCTTTGTTACTCCTCTCAATAATATTCTATTTTTTCCCACATTTCCCTCCTTTTCTATGTCCTATTCTGCATTAATATTCTTCTTGTAAGTTTTTTTTATCTTTAAAGAAACCAAACCAAATGATTTACATTGTTTTTTCTAATGCATCAATATTTCAAGGGAATACTAATTCCAAAGTTGAAGGAACTATCAAGTGCTCACAAGGATTCCATCCTTTAATACCACATGCTACCCACATGTGAGCCCTACAACCAACACTCCATTAGTACATTTTACACCAATAGAGCTTCAAAGTATGCATTATCGACCTTGTATTTTGGTGATATTGCAATATTAAATATGGTGTTGGCAAGAGTACTATATCAAGCACACTCTTGATAACAATCACAAGGTTTAGTTTATTGTTAATAAGATTCTTTTACTAATAGATATTTTTGAAGTGGCGCCAACACCTACCAATGCCTCTACTTTAGTTTGCAGTCCATCTTCAACCTCAACTCCTACTCTTACTCCTCCTCTTCCAACCATGTCTCCAACTTTGCTAGTTTTAGAGTCTCTACTATCACCTCCTACTCCTACTCCAATGGAAATCCTTGCACTTAAAGTTTCCTTGATTAGCAAATATAGTGTCATCTTTGTTATTCCTCTCAATAATATTATAAGTATTCCCATTTTTCCCTCCTTATCTATGTCCTATAATGCATTAATACTCTTCCTATAAGTTTTGTTTTTATTTCAAAGAAACCAAATGAAAATTAAAAAAATACAATTATTTTTTAAATAAATATAATTCACACAAATAATTAATGAAATCATAACTTTTTTACAAGTGAAAAGATAAAATAAAAATATTTAAAGATTCTATATAATAAATAATTTTTAGAAGGTATACATACCCTACCCCCTTTGGATTTGAATTAGTGACTTTTTAAGATAAAACACTTGTTATTAATCATTAGGCTCATTCATGATATTATATTGTGACTACCTCATGCATTCATTTTGGCAAACAATACTAAGGTGTAATGTATTATTCATGTACACATATAAAAAAAATCAATAACATATAAAAATTGGCATTTATGATATTAATATACAAAATATGTAGATAAAAGTAGAAAGTGTATACATTATTTTTATACAAAATAGTGATAATAATAATTCTAAATTGATTTATTAACATGTGAGGTAGTGATAATTTTTTAAATTTTTGAAGGGGATAAAATCAATCAAAACTCACTATTGAGAATAGTTATCAATGATTGATGTGAGTTGATTCATCATTTTTATTTAAGAAAAACCAAGTCAATTAAAATAACTAGCTAGTAGTATGAAAATGTTAAACTTTCACTCTTGTCAAGTGTCAACAAATTTTCTTTCATAAAAGCTCTTAATCTCTATAAATGATAAAAAATAATAAACTAATATAAATAAAACTTATAATATCTATAATTATAAATTGAAAATTAAAAAAATAATAATATAACTTGTAATAATAATAAAAAGTAATATTTATTTACACAGAAACGTTACCTTAAATTTATCATAAAATTAAATACTTTAATTATTGTAGAAAAAATATATTTTAATAATTTTTTATTTATTATCGAATAAAAAACACTGATATTAAAAATAAACTACCTTGTAAAGAAAGTTTGTCGATATAAAAAGTACATCTAGGAAGATGGAGCCGTCGTAGAGGAAGACGAAGCCACTGTGAAAATTTTAAAAACAAAAATTAAAAAAACATGCTTTTCTGACGAAAATTAACAAAAGCAGCCCTATCAGAACAGCAGTTCTCAATTCTTGAGGACCGACTAAGATCTCCAGGTCACACAAAATCTCTGAGCGTCACCATACAATTTAATAAAGTTACACGCTTTCTATAAATGGTATGCCACGGTCAATCACCATACAATTTAATAAAGTTACATGCTTTTTATAAATGGTATGCCACGGTCAATTGGGTGTAGTTTGGATGGTTGTAAGGAATGATTGTTATCCTCCTCACCTGGGTTCAATTCTCATAACAATATGAATAAAACTCATAATGAGTATGTTGTAATGGTTTCGAGCCTATATATATTAGAAAGTTATCTTTAATTCAAAATTGATATACCACGGTTAATGAGTATGTTGTAATGGCAACTATTAAAATTGATATACCACGGTTACTTAAAATGATCAAACCAACTATATGTGTCTTCACTTTCCAAGGAATGCACGGATCCGTCTTCAGCGCAAATAAACTCGATTTTTCAAACCGTCCAAAATCATCCACTATGCGGCCTGTTCAGTGATTTTCATCTGCAGCCACAATGCGGCCTGTTCAGTGATTTCTCAGTAAAATATTTTTTCCTCGATCTGGATAAAATAATTTTCTATCGATATATGTACATGATTCATTGGACGGAATTTTCATAAGATCTATCAATTCGAGGACAAATATTTCAAACAGTGATTTGCTGTGTTCTGTGATCAATTTATTAAACAAAATTTGAACAGTAAACAAACTTATCATAAATGTTGGTAAAACCTTGAAAATTTAAACACTAGATAAACTTACTCTAAATTTTGATAAAGCCCTAATAATTTATAACAAATCTGTTCCCATCAATGTATCAACTTATATGTCGGTCTGCCCAATCCAAATATCATACGAGGGTCCTCGGTCGCTGACCACTTTTGCCATTTGGGCCCTAAACATGGGTCGGGCACAAGGGAGGCTGCCAACTGTCGTTGCGAACATCGAAAATGTTAAATTAACAAGTTTGGAGCTTTTTCAAACAGTCATTGCAGTGGAAAGTGTCCTGTTTCAGATAGAAGTATCATGAAGCTTAAATGGGGAAGAGCGCGATGGCAGGGAGAAATTCACGGTGCTTCTCAAACCAGTGATTATGGGCAACCGGACGCAGCTTTGCAGCAATATTTTGGAACGATTAGAGAACCAGCATTTTGATAACAGCTTACCTTAAAACGTTTGAAGACTTCTCTTGCAAGTCTGCTATATTCTTGTTGTGTGTTCTGTGCAAATGGCGCCGCTCAAGATGGCACAATACCACCTTCTTCAATTACATTTCAATTGATAATAATAAATTAATTATAAATTAGTTATACATTTTGTAGAAAAAAAATTGTTAAATAAAATATTACATTTCTAATTAATTTTATATTTAGAAAAAAAATTGATAAATAAAATATTACATTTCTAATTAATTTTATATTTAGTAGACAAATTTATAAATCCAAAATATCACCTTAATATTAGGAAAGACTGAAAGTTTAATTATAGATTTGCGAAAATGATAGGGCCGAGTCTCGTGTGATAGGAAAGGACGCGAATCTGAGTGGTAGAGCAGCCGACCGATCGCTCCCTGAAGAATGCCGAGAAGGGGCGAAAATGATAGGGCCGAGTCTCGTGTGATAGGGCCGAGTCTCGTGAGATAGGACCGATTCTCTTCGTTGGAAGGTCGTGAGGGCTGAATCTGTTGAGAGGCCGCATGAGGAGGTATTGGGGGGGCCGATTCGAGGCCACGATAGTAGCCGAGATGGAGAAAGGGTTAGACTGATGCCTACCCAATGCAAATAGAGCCAAGTCATGGAGGCCGTGGGGTTCCTACAGCACACTCAGCCGCCATAAAGCAGCTGTACACACGGATTACAGATCAGAGAGGAGGAGGCCGAAATACAGAGCCTTTGACTCAGATCTCTATCCAGATCCAAGGAAAGGAGCTGAGGAAGCAAATTGGGGCTGCTGTTTATATAGAATGCAGTTCAAAATCTCAGCAGAACTGGAGGGGGAGTTATTGAGTGCATAGGAGATCCAGGCGACGC
>JZKD02S2245465.1:194210-208558 GCA_000966675.3 Picea glauca | reverse complement strand
CAGCTGAACAATCAGGAATATTCTATACTTGGAATTTTCTACACTTGGAAATTCGATTATTGTAATCATAAGTTTCATTTGATTCTATATGAATAACAATGGAACTGTTTTTTTCATGTGAAAAAAAATTATAGATTTTTTTTTTTATAGATTTAAAGATACTTCCAAAAAATTTGTTGCATGTCATTATTGCATGTTTTTCACATGCTTATTAAGATAATTAATAATGTATATTTTTGTACTGTGTGTTGTCTATACAACTACAAATCTGTGAGCTAATTATTGACTCAATTTAGAAACATATATTTGTGAGCTTGGAAGAAAGAAAGAACTCATTTTATCATTCTACTTCATTTTATACATTATTTAATTGATTGCAACAATAAAAACAACGAGATCAAAATTTGGATGACCCTCAAGATTTCCAAATCAAGCATGCACATAGATTCCATTCGATACTCTTAAAAAGAGAAGTAGATGTTCCACTAATGCAAATCCCTTAGCCATTCCAGCCAATAGTGAACACATGAACTTGAAAGCAACATAAATAACTAAGGTTTCAAAGGCACTTGTTGGATATCAATTTCAAATTGAAATACAACCACAATTCAAGGGCAACAAGAATTCAAAAAATACATCTACAAAAATCCAGTTTAAGAACAAAGGGACAATTCTAGAGAATTTAGGATGACAATAATACCATGTTCTGGAGCATGCTATGGATAATTCAAAATAAGAGAAGTACCAACATAATTCAAATCATTGAAATCAAGCATAATAATATTTCAAATAACACCTTGAGTACAAACCTGTTCTCCCAAGAAAACAACATTAATAGGAATTTGGAAGGTAGAGTAGAGAATTGATGATGCCACAGTTTTAGTGATGGCATGAATGGTTCAAGAAAATAGATAGGTAATATTAAATGATATTCCATAAAACAAATGAGGAACATAACTTTATTTTTCCTTTACTTTTCCTCTAGCTTCTATCACATTAATGTTAGTTGATATGGTACAATAACAGTCTCTTGTAGTAAATAAAGGTCCTCATAGTAAGAAAAAAAAAATAGAGTGAAGATGGTCTACCACCTCGAGGAGGCTAAGACAAATTGGTAAAAATGAAAATGGGTTTTTTTTGGATAACCATTGTTTTAATGTAATTTCTAAACTTATTTGAATCCTATTAAAAGAGAAGTACTCAATTTAAATCACAAAACATGTCACAATCATAAATTAGACACCATTATTGATAGTCTAGCAATACAAAGATTCATTTTAACCCTCCAAATAATCAAAATTAGATCAAATTTAACTCCTCCTAATTAAATATTTTGTGTTAAAATACATCTTTAACATCTATTAATTAATTTTTTAAATCCAAGCACTCCCATAAATCTAAACACCTCATTTGCTTGAAAAAGAAAAAAATATTTTTTTAAATCTAAGCACTCCCATAAATCTAAACACTTCATTTGCTTGAAAAAAAAAATGTTGTCTCATAATCCTGCTACACCTCACTTATTCAGAAGCTCTTAAAATAAAAATAAAAACACCATTCTTGGAAGCCTATTATTTATTTCTGTGAACAAGAATCCTAATTCATTTATATATTTCTGAATTTGGAAAATTTTAGTTCTTTTCTCTCCCTTGTCTAGTTTTTATTAACTTGAACCTCTTTTTCACCTCCTTTAAACCCTTTCCTTTCAATCAGTTTTCTCTGACTCATCCTAATCATTCATTTTAATAATATATTTTTATTTAAATGACTTTCATAATGACTAATTTCCAATGCCTAATTGATTAATTTAAACCTCCTTTTTATTCATTTTTTTAATTTGACTTTCATCATTTTTCTTTAAGGCTTATCTTCTCTCTCATCCTATTTATTATTTTCACTTTATAGCCATCTTTTCTATTCTTAAGATTCTTACATAATTTAACTCCAAAAAAAATTAAGCAATCTTTTATAGATTAAATAGTAAACATTAAATAATTTTTAATTAATTGATAAAAAAGATAAAAAATTAAAAAAAAAATTATTGCGGTTGATTTGTAAATTAAAATCAAACTATGAAAGGTATATTTTCTCCTTAGTCTTAGTTTTAGTTTTAAGTGTATAATTGTATAGGTTACACTTTCAATTATACAATATAAAGTAAAAATTATAAATATATCTTTATAGAAAAAATATTTTAAAAATGTGTTTCATACATGATATCATTAGTAAGATATGACAACTAAGATATAGAATATCAAATTAAGATTATATTTAGAAATCAGAACTTATTTTTATAGAAAAATTATTTTAAAAATGTGTTTCATACATGATATCACTAGTAAGATAGGACAACTAAGATATAGAATATCAATTTAAGATTATATTTAGAAATCAAAGCTACATGAAATGTAGAAAATCTTATTGTAGAGAAGAAAAAATATAGGATTTGATAGTGTGAATGAGAAGAGATATGGTGACAAAACATATGCAAAATTCAATCTTCGGAAGTAAAGCATCATGTTAAGAAATTGTGAGGCCTTCCCTTGTTGTCTCGGTTTGACATATAAATTGTCATGCATTCACGAAAAGTGCTCAAGGAAAAATACTATCAAGATGCATAGGTCAAACAAGGACCTACATGACAGTGAATGTCTATCAATGTCTATTATGGTACATTACTCTAAAAATTTTCTAAATGAGAGAAACAAATTTCAGCCAATGCTATTTAGTTTAGGTAAACCAAATGCACAAATAAAAATGATGTTACGATTCATGTGTCAAAGCGTCTATTCAATAGATAATAATGAAAATCTGGTTTATTCAATAGATAACAAGAAAAGTGCAATTAAGGATAGGAGTGGGTTAACTCGGGAGTAATCTTCCCTCCCGAGTTACCTTTCCGGTAGGTCTTCTAGTGGTCCCGATTTAAATTTTTGGTCAACCCAGAACCCTAATCGATTTTCTGAGCATCTGGGTTGGTTTAAAATGGGGAAGAACCCCTGGGATATGGCTTTGAAATGCATAAAACTTTGATCCATGAGAAAATAATACTACCCCTCAAAATCTGACCGGATTCGGGCCCATTTTTTACCTGAAAAGGTGGTCTATTTGCTCCCAAGTTAGCCTACTCCTTAAGGATATCTTCTAGAAAAGATTATATAAACATGAGGATGATTCGGTTGAGGGTCATTATGTTAGGATGAAGTAGGGGATAGGATGGGATGGGATGGGATGGTGGGATGTCATGTGAAAATGAATCATGTACAAGATTTCATAACTTACTTTAAAAAAAATATAATTACTTAAAAAATAGAATTGCTTAAAAATAAAGAGAATTATTTTTATTTTATTATTGGTTAATAAATTGTGTTATAGAACGCATAGAGAAAAGCATTGTTTTTATATGTAAATTATGGTTCACGGAGAAAATGGTGTTTTTATATGTAAATTATGGTCAACGGAGAAAATGGTCGCATGTGGATGTGAAGACCTCAAATAAGAACCCAAAACTAGAGGAAGTGTGATCGTCGATATGCTAAGGAGACAAGAATCACCCAATAACCAACCAAAATCACATCATATTCTTTTTTGGTGAATTTAAAGTATTGTCAAGGGAGTGGATCCCTTTGTGACATTGTGGTGGACATGAGTACGTCAAATGGAATATAGAGTTGAATAAAAAGGGGATTCACATGTAATCCAAAACAAACTATTAAAAGAAATTGTCTAAGATGGAGGAGTGAGTCTAAAAAAAACCTCGAAAAATGGAAATGAGAGAATTTTATATTGTTAAGTGGGTCAAGAAGATTTAATACCAAATGATCAAGTATGAAAAACAATAACAAGAACACAAAATTTGGCAGAAGAATAATCATGTCATATGTATTCATGCCATATTTATTCGTGTGAACTCCTATATATATAGTTATTACACTAAAATGCTTAAGTTGACAATGTCAACAACTATGTGATTAAATCTAAGAATGTCAAAAACCTAATAGAAAATGACTAACTAATTAATACTATCAATTTATGATGAGTCTAAAAAGATCGATCAAAATTTGAAGAATCCCTCTCAACATATGATAAATTCATAATTAAGATGAACTTAAATTCTAGAGTATTCTTCTGAGTACTTTGTAGATGGTGCCGCTCAAGGTACCATAATTTTACTTTCTTCTTCCTATATGGTAGCTTCCCTGGAGGCCTTTTCAAACAACAAGGCTTTCTTGAATCATTATTCGAACCATCCTTCATCACCTTGAGCATTAGGCATACTTCATCACCTTGAGCATTAGGCTTCCTTCTTTGAGATTTTAGTCTTCCCCTAATTCTCTCCTATTATTCAATTTATTTTAGTCGCCTCTATTCAATTTGTTTCATTCACCTCTAATTGTTCCTCTCTTTGCATATCTTCTCTGAATTCCTCTTATCTCATTGTTTTCTCCTTTTAACCTTATCCATTTTCTTTGACCCAGTGTAGATCCATGTTAACTCTACATCTCGATCTATCATGCGTCGAGAGGGATCAAATATTTAGATCCACAAAAATCATTTTAGAGTGAAAATTTTGAGGAAAGGCTTAAGCCTAGAGGGATTTGATCAATCTCGATCTACGCTGGTTTGAGTCATGGGCAGGAATGTGAAAATTTTAGATGATAATATATATATATATATATATATATATATATATATATATATATATATATAAGATGAGCTTGATACTTTGATATTTACATTATTATGAATCCAAGTAATAACAAAGTAACAATGTTTAATGATGAAAATGTTGATTAATAATAACAAAATGGAATTGTCAAGATATTGAATAGCATATATACTACATCATATCATAATAAGTGATATGATGAAGATATTTAATAACTCATATATTGATTCGGATTTAGTTTTAAAAGAAATGAAGGAATATATATAACAAATAAACAGACATATATATTACAAGAAACATGGAGATATAGTAATAAACATTTTCTATTATTGAACAAAATGTAGAGAAACTGTAATAATACAAAGTGAATGAACTCGCTAGAATGGTGGCACCTTATCTCTAAGAAGAGATGTGACAACTATGCACATTTGCAAGAAGATTATTACAATGAGGTTCAAAAGGCCTTTTTAACATAAAGCATAAATGAGAAAAATCTAAACATCCAAAACCTTTACCCTGGAAGATGAAACACCAAAAGGTTTGTGGGCCCAGATGGGGGTAGTTTATAGGTCAACATCCCTAGGGCATAACTTTTTCATATGATCTTCGTTTGAGGTTCTTGATACCTTTTTGGAAAGGTCTAGCCGAGGAGTACACATTACAAATGGCCGAATGCATTCCAACATGAATCTATTGGGCACTTCCACATAAAAAAAAATGTCGTTAAGGGCCTCAAAATTATCTGAAAAGTTTGGGACCTAAAAAACTATAGAAAAACTGCCAAAATGGTAAATTATGTTTTGAACCAATGAATAGGTGGGTGGCCATTGATATCCACCTGGATCATTCTCCCCCCTTAGAAATAAATGGTCCCCATTGCATCAAGTCCTCGTCAGAGATGGGGAAGATTTTGATGAATTTAAACCTTGGCGAGGTGCTTGCCTTGCTGAAGAAGTTGTATTTTTTGTACTTTTCATTAGCTTGTTGAAGTATTTCATGAACTTGTTGTTGGAGGGGTTGGATTCATTCAACCAATGTAGTTGTATGATCTGCTTAAGTGTTGAAGGACTCTATCGATGAATATGCAACATTAAGTGCTATATTATTAGGGGCTAATGGTTGGATCCCTAAACTCGTACTAAAAGAGTTGTGGCTAATAGATCTATGAAGGGTTGTAGGCACAGGGGAAGACCTAGGGTTCACCGCTTAAAAAGAGCACCAAAAAAACCCTAACTATCGACCCTTTCGGCAACACCTGCGAAGTAGATGCAGTCTCACCCGAGGTAGAGGCATGGGGGGTTACAGGACTCAAGTGCCTGTAACCAAGTTGGGACAGAGATCTACGATTATAACACCTCGCAAAGTACTTAGGGACAACACATATTAATTTATTAGCTTTATTCACATCGCAGATCAAAGCCTAAGTACAAATCGGCGTAGTAACAATGATAACATACACTTCTCACTTAGCATCAGAAGTTAGATATAACATATTGAACATAGAAAAAGAACTAAGTATTCATATATCTATCTATCATTCATTATAATCAATGCACTAAGCAGATCTACTACATAAATATCATATCACAAAGAAAACCATCAACACATGATATACGTGGTTCACCCCAGTGTGGGGCTACGCCCACCAATGAATTCTTCTTCTTCTATTAGTATTCAATATCTTACATTCCTCTGCTCCTTTGCACTAAGCCATAGAGCCAAGCTTCACACTGGATAGGTGATCTGCGCACTACGTACTAGATCCACCTTCCCAAAATTGGGTGAAGGCACAAAGCCAACTCCTATACTAAGCACAGAGCCTTACATACACAGTCTGTTGCACCAAGAAACTCAAAACTACTTGCCTCTTGCACTTAGCTTTGTACTACTAATTTTTTCACTTACCCACTTCCTACTTCTACATTACATCCTTATATTTTTATACATTTACAAAAAGGCCTAATCATGGGTAAACCCATGTGCCGACATCCCATAACTCATTACATAAACCCTAATGAACCCTTCGTTGGGTCCAAAAAATGAATGATATCCTGCGATCTCAGCTCCGCCTAGGTGCTCCATCTTCGACCAGCCTGCTGATCTCTAAAAAGTGGTCAATCCTGACCAATGTTTCCTCAATACTTGGTCGAGGTCCAACATGACCCCAACACTCACCTGTGACTCGTCCCGAGTCACTCAGATCTGGGCAGTGTTGCTTTGAAGGCCTCAAGCTTTGCCCGAGCTGCCTCGACTTCCTGCTTCGCCTAAGCTTCATGCTCAACGAACTCGTGGATAATTTTCTCTGTAACAAGCCCTTCCAGGCATTTTTCCACTGTCACAACCACTTGGTCTAGTTGCGATCCTTTCCCTTTGATCTCTTCAAACACTGTGGAGGCTTCCTCCTGCACTCGTTGTAGCCTCTATGTGACCTCCATGACTCTGCCCTGGATGGCAATAATATGTTGTTGGGATGCACATTGTTCTTGTGATCTCTTCATTCTCTCAACTGCAGTGAGTGACTTCATCCGCGCCTTTACTATCAATGTCTGCTATTGCGCTTCCTATAGTTGTGCTTCCAACTAACTAAGCTCTGAGTCTTCTGTGAGGTGTCCATAGGTCTGCGCACTTCTATCTCTTAGTTGCTTGCATTCTAAGTTGAGGACCTTGATCCTTCAAATTGAATTCTTAGCGGCTTCCTCCATCTAGTCGCACAATTCCTGCAGAGTGCTAGGTACTTCTTGAAGATCCAACTCCATTACCCTTGCTTGAAACTGCTAGATACCCTTAGAGAGCTTCGTCACTTGAACCTCAACTGCCTCACGTTATTCCTGTGTCGAGCCTGGCATGGAGCGAAGTGATAAGTTCACCACTTCCTTGACTGCAGTCTACTTTGCGAGTAGCTGGTCTTTTTCCCTCTGTATCTTGGCATTTTCCTCCTCGAGCATCTCCTGGAAATCCTCCCTCTTTCTCTCATAAGTGGTTTCATAGTACCGCGCAACTCGTAGTTTCTCCAAGATCTCGTCTCTTTCTTTCGTTAGGGATTCTATAGCTTTTTCCTTCTCCTCTTGGACTCACTTAAGTCAAGCCTCTGTTGCACCTACCAATCTTCAGAGTTGGTTTGGTTCATCCCCCATCTCTACAGTCTTCGACAAGGAAGGCGCAGTAGGTACTACGTGACTGACTTGAATAACTCGTTGTATCTCCTTCAGATCCTTCTCATCTCTTACATACAACTCTTCTTTCTTCACACCATATCTCTGTAATAGGTCTTCGGACACATCCTCCATTGCTCCGTCGACTAGACGAATGTCATCCTACGTGAGCATGGCCTCTAGCTAGGGCTTAATAGAGCAGGTCTTCTTTCTTGATGAAGGTTTCTACGGGGAAACCTTCTTCTTATTTTATGTTTTTACATTGGTAGGGGGTCCTTCGGTGGTGTAGCCTCACATTATCCTTTCTTTTCTCCTTCTTCCCCTCCTCCTTCTTGATTTACTTCATCTCCTCCTCCTCCTCCTGCAGGCGATTCAGGTCTACTTTCTTTTGATGCGTTGTCCTCCTCATCAGTTTCTAGTTTTTGAACTTCCTCCTTCTTCTTATTCATGTTGGTATGTCTGACATGCTCGGCTCGGGTGACCAAGGGGATTCCAATGATGTCAGGGTCAGAGAGTTCTGCATCATCAACCAGTATAGGGAACTCTGTCGGCCATTCCTTGGTGATCTCCTCCATATCTTCGTCGGTCATCTTATAGTAGGACTGTAATTTCTCCTTTCTCTCATCCCTGTGCACAGTGATATAAATGAAATGTTTATCTGTGTGGAACTTAGCCATCGCTTTGTACTGGTGAAATGTTCACGGAGTCATGTGTGGGAACGAATCAATAGCAACCTTTAGCTGCTGATAGTAGGTGTGTAACACTATGTTCAACTTCCACTTCTTTGACATGTCATTCATGTACCATAGGGTCGATAACCTTATGCCCAACGAGTTTGATGGTTCTATCTCTGAGAAGGTTTCTCCTTCCGACATTTTCTAAGAAACAAATGCAATCAACACCAGCAACCAACTAAAATGGAACTCATATCGTTGGTCTTGAGCTTCGTGGAAACCTTTCTCAAGCTCATTGATGAGGTAGCTCACCCAATTCATTTTCATCCCCTACACGCATTTTTTTGTGAGTTCCACCACAAACCCGGTGACCTGCGTGGGGCAGTTCTTTCGGATGGTCTTGCCAGCCATGAGATGACAAGATAGGTGCACTACGCCATCCTCGATGGAGGATACCTTGTAGCGTCACTTTCCCTTCTCAACTTCATCGTATGCCTCCTTAATGTGCTATTCCAAGGAGCGATCCGAGGTCTTCCTTGGATAGAACTGCTTAGGGTCAGGTCCCTACATGCTCGGTCCTATGATTAGGTCGATCAACGCTGGATCCACAATGATGCACCTATCGATCCATAGGTATCCTCCATGATAGCACACCAAGAGGAGTTTAACACAAGCATTAACCTACTAATTTCGGCCAAAGTGAGGGATCTTCATCATGTTGAGTATTATTGACTGCGCGAGCTCCTTAATCAACGATTGGGAGACTATGTGAGGCTTCTTCCCAGTCATCTTCATCAAATATTAGTGCGGTACAAGAATCATGTAGTTCTTTCTGTCCCCAAGGTTGAAATCATTGTTCTTTAAGGCTGGGATCTGTCCCAACTGGCTTCCTTCTACGCGTATCCCCTTTGGGATGTACGTGGTTATCAATCTATATCGAATTCCCATGGTATGTTTTCATGGTTAACCACGCCAACCAAAGGTGTGATGTAATCAGGTAATATCGACGGGATCTTCTTCGCATTAGCCAGATCGTCGTTATGCTTACTTCGCTTCTCAGTAGCAGGGTCGGCATGTTTCAAGTGACGTCTAGTAGAGGGGGATTCTTGTAGTCCCCTGGTCGATGATGCATGTATTCCCTCAGACATATCTTTATTAGCCACAAAATTCTTCAAAACCTCTTCGACAAATTTCTCTAGCTCGGTGCGCTCGATCGACATTATCGTTGTTAAAAAATAAGTTGGGCTAGGTGAACGCATAGCAGGGTAAACAACATATGGAAAGGTTTGATAGCACAAATCGACAGATACAATCACTTCTTTGTTAGCACAAAAAATCACGGGTAGAAAAAATTGGTCCCGTTCCAGCGTCAGACGGGTTAAATAAGCAAGTGTCGTAACATATTCCTCCAACAGGCAGGAATGCCTCAATCAATATGAATCAAACTGTTAGGGCGCAATCTCAACGTCCCATACGTGGTATAGTCTCCCATAAATGCATTTCCTAGCCGCTCTAAGCATCCCTCTAATGGTCGAGTTGCCTCCAACGGTCATATAGCTTTGTCAGGGCGAAGTCCCATTTTGCATGGTTTTTTTGTTTCGACGAGGCTCAGAGCCTGTAAGCCTGCCTTCTGCGAAGTCTTCTTTGTCACTCCCTGTAGCTTTTCCAACTTGGATTTCTTCTTACTAAGCTTCCTTGCCTTCTTTCCTGTGATCTGAGTCTCTAGGTTCCTCTTTCCATTCTTATTCTTATCTTGTCTTAGTATATTAGCTTCACGATGTTGATGTGCTCTTGTAGGGTTCAAAGGGAATACCTCTTCTCTTATTATCTCCAGGGTGTGTATTCTTCTTTCTTGCATGGATAGGTCCTTCAAACCTTCTTGTGTTCTTTCAACCTTGATAGCTAATTATCTTGTGTTATGTTTCTTCGACTCAACTTCTCATTCTTCCATCAGTCGATATATTCTTCTAGCTATGTAATCCCTTAGTTCTTTTTTTTTTCTGTATCTTCTTTCTCTGCTTTCCTTCTGATCTGATCCTTTTTTATCCAAGTAGTTCCTAGCAAAAGTGGAAAAGGAGCGTTGTTCTCAACAAATATAATAACTTCAAATTCTTCTTGAGTCGATGTTCCATGGATGATAACAGGTACATTAGTAACTCTTCCACACAGGGTTATCATTTTTCCTTCAAACAAGCCAATCCTTCCCAGTGAAGGTACCATAGTAGGCATTCCCAAAATATCCCAAGTTCTTTCTGTCATAATGTTCACTTGTGTCTCCTCATCCAGGACACAGTCTATGTCAAAGTCTCCAATTATTGTACATATGCGTTGTTTTTCCTTCAAGATATCTAATAAACTGACATTCTTGTGGTCATCCATTACTTCTTTTAGTTGTATTAACACAGTCTGAGATTTCTCTGATTCTTTCTCTTTATGATTCCCTAATATCCTCTTATTCACTTGACTCATGTTCATTTGTTCAACTTTAGCAATCATCTTTGGACAGTCCTTGACTTCATGACCAACAACTTTTCAATAGATACAAATAGGACCTGTACCAGGGCATTCCTTAGCAAGGTGTCTCGGTCATCTACAGTTATAACATAGTGTCAATCCTCCTTTTCTCTTATATGTTCCCCAACTTCTTTTGTATTGTGCACTAGGATCACAGTGTTGGACCTGTAATCTACAAAAATTCTTTCTAGGCTCTTGCATCCAACTATTAGTCCAAAAATTCTTTCTAGGCTCTTGCATCCAACTATTAGTCCAAAAATTCTTTCTATGCATAGGAATAACATATCTTTCTCTATTTCTATCAAATTTATTTAGATCAACTGTTTCCTCTAACTTTACCCTAGTTTTCAAACTAGGACAGAGTCTATCAAACATACCTAGATTCATTCTTTCGAAGAAACAAATTCTACTATCTTACTCTATCTAAGAAAATCGCTTTACTTCTTTCAAGATCTTACCTCTTTTCTTCAAATCGGGTTTCTTTCTTAGCATAGATATATACAAGTCAAGTAGAATACTGTGCACTACAACAATAGATCTATGCACAAAGATTCTCTTTTCTTTCAGTTCCCAACAATCATAGTTTCAGGTCCCGACAACAGAACCATTTGTTGGCACAGGGGTAGACCTAGGGTTCAACGCTTAAACAACGCACCAACAAAACCCTAACTACTGGCCCTTTCGGCAACACTTGCGAGGAAAATGCAGTCTCACCCGAGGTAGAGGCAGGGGGGGTTACAAGACTCAAGTGTCTGTAACCAAGCTAGGACATAGATATGTGATTATAACAACTCACAAAGTACTTAGGGACAAAATATATTAATTTATTAGATTTATTCACATTGAAGATCAAACCCTAAGTAGAAATTGACGCAGTAATAATGATAATGTACACTTCGCACTTAGAATAAGAAGTTAGATATAACATATTCAAAATAGACAAAGAACTAAGTATTCATAAATCTATCTATCATTCATTACAATCAATGCACTAAGAAGATCTACAGGATAAATATCATATCACAAAGCAAACCATCGACACATGATATACGTGGTTCAACCTAGTGTGGGGCTACGTCCAACAACGAATTCTTCTCCTTCTATTAGTCTTCAATCTCTTACATTCCTATGCTCCTTTTCACTAAGCCACAGAGCCAATATTTGAATTGGACATGTGATTTGTGCACTCTGCACTAGATCCAGCTTCCCAAAATCTGGTCAAGGCACAAATCCAACTCCTCTACTAAGAACAAAGCCTTACATACATGGTCTGTTGCACCAAGCAAATCAGAACTACTTACCTCTTGCACTTAGCTTCATACTACTATTTTTTGCACTTAGCCACTTCCTAATTCTACATTACATTCTTACATATTTATACATTTATAAAAAGGCGTAATCATGGGTAAACCCATGGGCCGATATACCATAACTCATTACCTAAATTCTAATGAACCCTTTGTTGGGTCCATAAAATGAATGAGATCCCGCGATCTCAGCTATGCCTGGGCTCTCCATCTTCAACCAGCTTGTCGATGTCCAAAAAGTGTTCAATACTAAGCAATGTTTCCTCAAAACTTGGCCAAGGGCCAACAAGGGCTCTATTATAGCTTTGCTTGACTGCGTAGTGCGGAGGTACCTTGTAGGTGAAGCAAGAATATATTTGTACTCTTATATAGTCTTTTCAACCTACTTCTGCTAGATAGAAAGGTCTTAGGATGAGACTGTAATGGTTGCAATGTCCTTCTATTCATGTTCTAAATGGATCATGAAGAGGCTAAACATTTTGGTATGAGAGACTACTTTGCGACACTATTTTTCCATGTTAATAGTAGGAACTACATCTGGTACCTTGTAGAGTTGCCCCCCTAGAGTAAAAATGACACTATGGGGTCGAGACTCATAAACAACATGATGTTTCCACATATATGGTTTTCCTAATAGAATATCACACACTTCTAGTGGGGAAATATCACAGAGTACCTCATCCTTGAAGGGCTTGATGTTGCAGGATAGGAAACACTACTCGCTGATGTGGAAATCTTGTCCTTGATGAAGTCACTCGATCTCGTATGGATATGTCTATGGTGTTTTCGTGATCAAATGTTTGATGACCTCTACTGAGATGAGGTATTTATGGTTGGATTGTTATGGTCATGATGATGGTAGTGGGTTATGCATGGATGATCTGTTTGCTTTTATTGTTTTCTGAATCAGATTCTGAGTCGGGGTTCATCTCTTTTTCTTTGAGCTCAACCACCAATGACTCTTTTGAGAGACTTTCATCGATGTTGTGCCAGGGGATTTTGTGGAAGTCACACAAATTTCCAATGTCCTTCACCTTCTCGTTACACTTCTTTTCCTACAACTTGGATTGACTGTATTGAGGTTTTCTATTTTGTGAGTTAGGGATGCCTTTACCATGTTTCGGTTGTTGTGTATTTTCATATCTGAACTATCAGTTGTTCTCCTACTTAAAGTTTTGCTAAATTTTGACAACATATCGATAAGAGAATCCCAGTGACGAGATGTCCAAAAAATCCATTTTGGTTTGGATGTACTTGTGTAGAACCCCATGGTATTTTAGAACCAGATGTCACTTGAGGTCTTTCATACTCATATTGGTGCGCAAGGTATGGAAGGTATTTGTGAACTTTGACTCTATTTGGCCACTCTCTTGATGTAGTTTGGTCCATCGTGTGTACTGGTCGTCGTAGTTTCCCACAAGGAAATATTGTTCCTTGATGGAATCCATAAGAGAGTCACAAGTGGACTTGGCCCCAAATATTTGAGACTCATATGTGGATTTTTTCTCATAGTGAGTCTCCCTCCAATATTTAACACGGGGGACATCCTTCAAGATCGCAAAGGTTATCTTTTCCATACTGGAAAATTCGTTAACAAAGAAATAACCTTCTAGTAGGTTTAACCAATTTTCCAAAGCATTTTCCTCTATCTAACCTTCAGATATAGGAATTTAAAAATTAAATTGTACCTTAAAGGGGGAGGTGCCAATAAAGTAATCACTTGATGAAGATACAGATGTTGCTGTCAGAAAATGATGAAGGATTTGGAAAAAATGATCCATCATCTTGTTCTGCTATTTCACAAGGACTTCCACGAGAAACAACTTAATTGGATCTCATGATCCCTTTCCTGTATTTTCTTCCGCCATGGGAGGCCGCTTGGGCCAATTTTCCTCAAGAGAAATTAGCTCAATACCCAACTCTCTATACCCTCACCTTGTCAAGGACATGCAATAACAAATGTTAACGAATAGACTGCTCTGATACCACTCATTTGGATTTTGTTGAGAACAAAATGAAGCCATCTATATAT
>JZKD02S2245465.1:125464-194129 GCA_000966675.3 Picea glauca | reverse complement strand
AACATATAGTTACAATAATACACAATTTCTATTGATGAATGAAATGTACATAAACTATAAAAATATAGAGTGAATGAACTCGTTAGAATGGTGGCATCTTCTTTATGAGAAGAGATGTGAAGACTATGCTCATTCACAAGAAGATCATTACAATGAGGCTCCAAAAGATTTATTAATATAATTCATAAATGAGAAAACAAAAAACATACAAAAAACTATCCCTGAAAGATGAAACACAAAAAGGTTTGTGGGCCCTGATGGGGGTAGTTGATCCGGATTATTTTCGGCGAGAAATGAGAGCGGAGAAATAATAAAAAAATGTACAAATATATCACGAATATCCAAGAATATAATAGAAATGTATCAGAGATGCAACCATAAAAACAGAGATACAGTAATACAATTTCTATTAACGAGCGAAAATGTACAAAGATTGTAAAAATACAAAGTGAAAGACTCGCTAGAATGGTGGCAGCTTATCTCTGAGAAGAGATGTGATGGCTACTCACATTCTCAAAAATATGATTTTACAATGAGGCTGCAAAGAAATTTTTATCATAAATAAAATCCAAAACCATAACCTCATAAGATGAAAACCAATAGTTTTCTGGACCCCGTTTTGGGTAGTTTGGAGTATCAACTTCCCAGGGATGTAACTTTTGCATACGATCTATGTTTGGGGAGGACGATAGCTAATTTGAAAGGTATCGTCTAGGAGATTCATTTTGGGGGATCAATCAGAGCCTTTGGATATCATTGAGAATCTTTATACCGGAAAACGTTCATTTAGGCCCTCAAAATGGTCCCAGAAGTTAAAAACTGCTAAAAATAGTAAATTACCAAAATTGACAGGAAATTGTTTTAAGCTAGTTGGAAAATATGGTTGGCCACCAATATAAACCTAGATAAATCCACCCTTATTAGGAATAAATGGTATACATTGCGTTAAGTTCCCAAGGGAGAGGGAAAAGCATTTGCCGAATCCACATCTTGATGAGTTGCTTTCCTTGTTGGAGAAATTGTGTTTCTTAGCTTGTTGAATGTTGTCACGAACCTATGGCTAGAAGGGTTGGACCTTTTTAACCATTCTGGATACATAATATTCCTTTGTGCAAAAGGAATATTTACACTTTGCTGCAATCTTCTCGACCTACTTCTGTTGGATAGAAGGTGCTTCGACTGAGGCTGTAATGGTGTTCTTCTATTCACGCTTTGAAAAGATTGTGAAGAAGCTGAATTTTTTAGTATGAGATACTACCTTGTGGAATTGTTTGGGTGGGACAATAGTCAGAATTACCTCTGATATATTGTAGATATGACCCCCCAGAGTAACAATGACACTACGAGGTCGAGACTCATAAACAACATGGTGCTTCCACATATATGGTTGCCCCAAGAGAACATCAGGAACATCCATGGGGGAAACATCACATAATACCTCGTCCTTGAAGGGATGGATGTCGTATGGAAATCGACACTATTGGATGACACGAAGATATCATCCCTGGTGAAGCCACTCGATGTTGTATGAATGTGTGTGTGGTGTTGTAGACAATCCCAACTATTTGACGACCTCTGTTGACATTATGCTCTTCTAGCTTCCATTATCAACAATAAAATGCAGCGGGGTCCCCTTCACCCACATCTGTGAATGAAAAAGGTGCTTCCCCTCTTCAAAATATGTTGGTTCTTCTGGTTGAATTGTTGTGGTCGGAATAATAGAAGTGGGGTCTGTGTCGATGATATGTATTCTATCAATATTTTCATAATCAAATTCTGAATCAAGGTTCGACTCCTTGCCTTTTATATCGACCACCAATGACTATTTTGTGCGATATTCATCGGTGTTGTGCCAAGGGATTTTATGGAAATCACACCATTTTTTGGTGTCCTTCTTCATCTTTCCGTGACCCTTGTTTTCTTGTGGCTTGGACTCGTTTTCCAAAGACTGCTTATTAGGCTTGTCTTTATCATACTTTTGTTGTTGCGGATTTGTAGACCAGAAATATTGCTCGTTCTGGTGCTTAAATTTATGCTCGATTTTAACAACATATCGATAAGAAGTACTGAGTGATGAGATGTCCAGAAAATCCATTTCAGTTTTGATGTATCTGTGTAGAGCCCCACAAAATTTCAGAACCAAATTTTTCTCTGAGTCTTTGATACCGAGTTTGGTGTGAAAGGTATGGAAGATATTGGTGAACTTTGGTACTGCTTGGCCCCTCTCTTGTCGCAGTGTGGTCCATCTCATGTACTGGTCCTCATAGTTTCCAATAGGGTAATACTGTTCATTTACCACATCCACAAAAAAAATCCCAAGTGGGCTTGGCCCCATATATTCCAGACTCCTCTGTGGAACTTTTCTCCCAATATGTTTCCCACCAATGCTTGACATGGGGGAGAGATTTAAGGAGTGCGAAGGTGATATTTTCTTTGTCGAAAAAATTGTGAACAGAGAAATAACCTTGTAACAAATTTAACCATTTGTCTAGGGCATCTGCATCTATCTGACCTTCAAATATAGGAATATCAAAATTGAGTTATACCTTGAAAGGTGAGGTTCCTTCAAAGTGGTTTCCTGATGAAGATGCGCCTACTACTATTGACATACTTTGAAGGATGTGGGAAAAAGTCTCCATCATTTCGTCCCTCTGTCGTGTGAAAGCTTGCTCAAGCAGCAGATGAATAAAATCTTATGCTCTGTCATTTTTATTTTCTTTCGCCATGGAGGTTTTCTTGGGTGTGAGAGATTAATTTTACTCAAGAGAGAAAATATTGATACCCAACTTTCTATACTCGAATCTCATCGGGGACATCCACTAAAAAATGATCAAGAGTCGCCTACTTTGATACCACTAGTCCAGATTATTTTTGGCACGAAATGAGAGAAGGGAAATAATAAAGAAATGTAAAGAGATATCACGGATATCCAATAATATAACATAAATGTATCAGATATGAAACCATAAATACAGAGATACAGTAATACACAATTTCTATTAATGAGCAAAAATGTACAAAGACTGTAAAAATACAGAGTGAAAGACTCGGTAGAATGGTGGCAACTTATCTCTGAGAAGAGATGTGTTGTCTACTCACATTCGCAAGAAGATGATTTTACAATGAGGCTCCAAAGGCCTTTTTATCATAAAGAAAATCCAAAACTCTAGCCCTGGAAGATGAAAAGCCAACATTTTTGTTGACGTTGTTTTGGGTAGTTTTGTGTATCAACATCCCGGGGGCGTAACTTTGGCGCACGATCTTCGTTTGGGGTGCATGATACCTCATTGGAAATGTATCACTGAGGAGATTCATTTTAGGGGATCAATTAAAGACTTCAGTTATCATTTAGAATATTGATCCCCAAAAACCTTCATTTAGGCCCTCAAAATTGTTGGAGAAATTTTTATTTTAGACACACTAGTTTAGTGGGAGTAACACTAGTTCATTGGGATATAACTGACTAGTTCTAGTTTAGACTTTATAATCTTAGACCATCACTATTATGCATGTATTCCTAATTATAGGATTTCATTGCCTATATGAGTGAAGATCACTCACTCATTGATAAGATAATAATAGGCATTGATTCTCATTATGCATTGTCTATTCATTATTCATTATTCATTATTCATTGATTTAGATAGATCTCCTGTGCATGTTTCCATGAAACACTAACATGGTATCAGAGCTATGCTTCTTGGAGAAAGCCAGACAAGCCAAAGAATAAGGAAAATCGGGGTTTTGGCGAGCTAAATCTGTGGTCGTACCTTTCAGTAGTTATTCCTCCCAAAATATTAAGTTTTTGAGGAAACGACCTAATTGGAAAGCAAATCGACCCATTATGCAAGTGGTTTTTCAACCATTTGGTGACATTTCAATAGCCTCATGAAACTAATATGAATCCATGGTCATACATTTCAATAGTGATTTCTCCCAAAATATTATGTTTTTGAAGAAATGACATGCTTGAGAAGTAAATCAAACCATTTTGCAAGTGGGGTTTCAACCATTTGGAAATATTCCTCACCGTTTTCTCAGAAAGTAAGTTAGAATATCGTCTCCTAAAATTGATTCGAATTTTCACTTAAAATGCCCTTTCTGTCGTGATTTATTAATTTTTCACTTGCAGATTGAGAGTAAATTTTTAGGGGTTCTTAGAAACAGTGGTAGAGATGGATAGGATAACTATTATACAGTAAAACTTGGTGGTAATCCTCACACCATACAATTATTTTGACTGGAATCCCAAGGCAGAATTCCATCTCAGAAGAAAAGGCTTGTATAATTTGACGATGGCGATAGAAACCGAACCTACATCAGTGATTGAGAAGATGAGATGGTAGAACCATAAGGATGAGTCCAGATGACTAATTCTTGAGTTAATATCCACTTATCTATGGTTTCATGTTGCCGCATGCAAGACTCCAAATGGGATCTGGACCACCTTGAAAGGACGCTTTGGAAAGCAGGATGAGATGTGAGGTCATATGCTTGAGGTAGAGTTGAATACCTTAGACCCTAAAAGTTTTGATAATATACAAGATTTCTTTACTAAATTTAAATTTTTTATTTTGAGCTTGGGTGAATGTGGTATTGACAAGTCTACATAAGAGAAACAATGTATTCTAACACTCTTGGCCAAGTTAGGACTAGAATACACTTTATATGTCTCCAATTTTGATTATGGCAGATGTCTTTTTGGAACAAATTGGAAAATGCCTACGTTGGCTCAATTCATTGAGTCTCTTCCA
Organism: Picea glauca; assembly: GCA_000966675.3. Lineage (NCBI taxonomy): Eukaryota > Viridiplantae > Streptophyta > Pinopsida > Pinales > Pinaceae > Picea > Picea glauca. The sequence continues at coordinate 189,375 of JZKD02S2245465.1, read as the reverse complement.
CGAGAGCAAACAAAACTCATATAGATGGGCCTCATGAAATATCCTAAAGCACATGCACTCACCATGCATGATGGAAAAGGGTCATCCAAACAGAATGGGAAGGAGGGATATTCCAAACTCTTTAATGATTCTTCAGGTTCCAAAGACTCTTCAGATTCCAAGAAGAAGAAGAAGGTAAAGCAGTGCAGTTACTGAAATAAACCAAATCATGAATAATCCACATGCATGAAGAAACATATTGATCTTATGGCACAGGCACTTCGGCAGAACAACCTTGGAAACTTCATTCCAGAGGGAGTCAAGAAGCGGAAGGAAGAAGTTCTTTCTCCTAATAAAGGTAATCATCATGATTTGGTTGCAATTAATTCCTCACCTGATTCATGGATTATAGATTCTGGTGCATCCCATCATATGAAAGTGAAAGATGAAGTTTTCTCTTCTTTGATTCCATGCTCAAGACCCCCTATTCTCATGGGGGATGACACTCCAGTAGCAGTAGCTTGAGAATGGAGAGTGGAACTCCAAAATGGCAGTTTTGAGAATATTCTACATGTTCCAAATCTTTCTATGAATCTACTCTCAGTTTATCAGATCACTCATAAAGGTAAAAAGGTTGAATTTACATCATATCCAGTTTCATTAATTGACATGCATGACAATTCCATCATTGCAATTGTTGAGGTAGATCACAAGTCAAGGTTGTATAAATTCACTATGTTTTCTGACGACGACTCCTCTATTCTACTTACACATAATGAGAGTACTTTCCATGCAACTCCAGTGAAACATGCATATACTCTTGTGCTTCCATCAGTTTCATACATTAGATATGATTCCATACACTCAGATTCTATACATGGAGATAAGCAGGTAGTACAACCGTATAAGAAGCCAACGATGAAGCTTCAACATATGCCCAAGAAGGCACAATTCACACTTCACGCAACAGACAACCTTGCAGGGAATCCATTGGATTCGAGTAAGACTCGATCTCAGCATGATGAGCCTTCTCATGTATTTTCAGCTTCAGAACCTACAATGCCTATGCATTGCTATATGGTTCAATCTACTGATCCATATAACTACAATAGGTTTGTGGGGAATCAATTATGGAAAACAACCATGCAAAAGGAGTATGACTCATTCCTACAGAACCAGACTTGGAATCTGGTTCCACTTCCACTAGAAAGGAATATTTTTAGGTGCAGATGGGTCCACAGTATCAAGAGGTACAAGGCCCGACAGGTTTCCAAAGGACTTCATCAGAGCCATAAATATTTCTACATATTCACGAAGACTTTTAGTGAGCAAAAGTTTTCGACTTTACAGGATTGTTTTGCAGTGAAGAACATAGTTGCCTAACAACTGTCTTTTCTTCTTTTGATACATTGTCCTTTGAGGGGGGGGTTTGTTCCCATGTGGTTTTCCCTCTTTCCTCGTTTTTATTCAGTTTTCATTAGTTGCATTATACATGAGTACCTAAAATGGCCTAGTAGCCGAGACTCAATTTTTACTCCATAGTAATGTTCAAGGGGGGTGTTGGAGAAATTTCTATTTTCGACACACTAGTTCAGTGGGAGTAACACTACTTCATTGGGAGTTAACTGACTAGTTCTATTTTAGACTTTCTAATCTTATACCATCACTATTATGCATGTATTCCTAATTATAGGATGCCATTTCCTATATGAGTGAAGATCACTCACTCATTGATAAGATAAAAATATGCATTGATTCTCATTATTCATTGTGTATCTTTCTTATTTTTCTTGATAAGATTTGTTTGTGTATGATTTATCTAGATCTACTATGCAGGTTTCCCTGAAACACTGACAAAAATGGTCGCGGAAGTTAAAAACTACTAAAAATAGTAAATTACCAAAATTGCTGGAAAATTGTTTTGAGCCTGTTGGAAAATGTGGGTGGCCACCGATATCCATCTGGATCAGTACTTGATACATCAACTTACCTAGGGCATAAAATTTGCATATGATGTTCATTTGGGGTTCTTGATACATCATTGGAAAATTTTAGCTAACGATTACACATTATAAATGGCCCAATAGATGCCAAAATTAATCTATAGGGCACTACCACATCAAAAAACCATCATTTAGGGCCTCAAAACATACCTAGAAGTTTGGGACCTGAAAAACTGTAGAAAAACTGCCAAAATGAAAAACTATGTTTTGATCCAATGGAATAGGTGGGTGGCCACTGATATCCACCTAGATCATCCCCCCTCCCTTAGAAATAAATGGTCCCCATTGGATCAAGTTTCCGTGGGATATGGGGAATCTTTTGTTGAATTTGAACCTTGTTGAGTTGTTTTCCTTGCTAAATAATTTGTCCTTTTTGTACTTTTTATTAGCTTGTCGAAGGATGTCATGAACATGTTGTTGGAGGGGTTGGATCCATTAAACCAGTCTAGATACATGATATTCCTGAGTGTAGAAAGATTCTATCAGTGAAGATGCAACAGGAAGAGTTGTATCAGTGGGGGATAATGGTAGGAACCCCAAGCACACATGAAAAGGGTTGAGTCCAATAGAGATATGAAGGATTTGTTATATCTTGGCTTGACCGAGTAGTGCGGAGGAACCCTTGTAGGTGAAGAAAAGATATCTGTGTGCTCTTCTAAAATCCTATCAAGATGCTTCTGCTTGATAGAAATTTCTTGGGATGAGGTGATAGTGGTTGTAGTGTCCTTCTGATCACCTTCTGATTGTATTGTGAAGAATATAAACTTTGTGGTATGAGAGATTACTTTGTGACACTCTTTTTCTGCGACATTATTCGGAACTACCTCTGGTACCTTATAGAATAGACCGCCTATAACATCCAGTTCCACTGATCACATTTTCATAACATAATTTATTCTTTGAGGAAACTTGCATATAAGTGATCTGGTTAAACATGGTACATTATGATGATCTGTTTTTGTTTATGAGGTTAAGATATGATTGAGTATTTAAAGTTTGATATGTTATTTATATTGATGTATAGCATTGACATGTATTATGTTGAAGTTTCCTAAGATTGTAGGAAGCGTTACATGATGAGGATGTTGATGGCATCGACAGAGTTCCTTGGACTCCATATTGAGTTAGGGACTGGACTATTGACTTTGATTATGAGTATTTGTTTTATTTACGCATGTGTTATGATGATGATCCAATTATGGATTTCATGTATATAAGTTAGTAATATTATCTTTGTCACTCGGGGCAGGCATGTGATGTTTGCTAATCCGACTCACATATGGAGTAGAGGGGTCATACACAGATATCAAATGGTTGAGGGAGAGGTGTGGAAGAGTCCCTGTAACAACCTACTAGAACTTTCACCCTGACCTAAACTAAAGGTTAACGACCATCTTGTTCTGAGACGTTCATGATGCCATGAGGGAAGACTAATACAGTGTCTCACGAGGATTCTAAGGAGCGTGAAATAAGGCAAATTCCTTATTCTTCGGTAAGCCCTTATTCTCACACAAGGTTGATAAGTGGAGTATTGACTCCAAGCGTCAGACAACTTCCAAACTAGTCAATGTTGAGTCGCACCCTTGGAGCACGAAGGTGCATCTTGAAGGGAGCATCACATGAATAAATTACGAGTCAATAAAATATAGAAGACCTTATAGAATAAAATGAATACTTGGACTTGTTAGAATAGAGAATAAAACAATTAATTAGAATTGATAGAAAAAATAAACGAATTTATATAATTTTATACTAAATTTTGAAAGGGAACACAATAAAACTTTTGTTTGATTTTTATGCCTAATAAAATTCTAGAAATGGTAGAAATGGAACTAAGGGAGATTAGACTAATAAAAATATAGAAAGGGGAGGATAAATTAAGGCATGTGCATAATGTGTGCATGAAATTAATAAAATGTTTTTTTTTTAATTAAAAGAAATCATTTCATGAGGGAATGTGTAGTCAACATCGAGTTAGAATCTTAAGTCAATCTAGACACTAAATCCTAACTTAAAGAAGAGCCCCAAACTCTAGCTATAAAGTAGTTAGGAGACACAATAAAAGACGAAGAGCCCCAAACTCTAGCTATAAAGTAGTTAGGAGACACAATAAAAGACAAATTGGGGAACTAGGGGACAACTAGGAGAATAACTAGGAACTAGTTGAGGACGTGAGGGAAAATGCATAATTATTTAAATTAAAAGTGATTTAACATGTGAAACTTGGGGAAAGTGTGACATGTATTGGGGGTGAATAATTTCTAATAAAATTATTAAAAATTATTTAACTATGCATGAGATGACAAGTTCGTTCAAGTGAATTTTATTATAAAAATAATAAAAATAATGTGGAGGAAGAGGGAAGGGACCTTATTGCTCGATGAATGAAATGATATTAAAATTTCTATTGAATAAGTTTACTTGTGTGAGTTGGGTTGCAAGATTGTGGAAGAGGTGGAAGCCTCTCCTTGTGAGGGAAAGCGTGAGCTAGTATTATTCTGAACCATGTGTGTGACCCCTTTATGGCTCAGAGGACTAAAGGGGAAGAAGAGTACCCCTAGCATTGGCTGGGAGGTACCGGTGAAGTCAATCAATTAGCAAGGAAAGGAGAAAGATGTTGTGCAAGTTCTTGGTTGAGGATCGTCCTCAATTATCAACATTTATTGCGTCATGGTATTTCATAGTTAGTTACTATTTGTATAATAGAATGTAAATTATGTAATATGAATTCATAGAGCGAAATGCTTGGTTATTGAATTAATAATTCTTCCCTTGATATAAATTTATTATTCCAAAATTTGTTGATGGAGCAGAACACTTCTAATACGTTTTATTTGTTAGGTTCAATTTATTTCTTTTTGAAGAAAAACATGGATCGAAAGGTCGAATCGATTTTAGCCTTGTAAAATATATGTATTGTTTTATTTTATATGCACTAATCGAATGATTGAGTAGAGACATTATCCTTTAAAAATTATATACATTGTATAAAAATTAGGCATGATTTGAATGGAGGAATCGGCAATTTACTTTCCTGTAATTATATATTTAGGTTCACTGAAGATGGAATTCTTTACTACTAGTAGATTGACCCTGAAGAATTGATAAACGAAGGTATTGTTATCCATTTTCGTTTCTTCCCATGACCCCAAATTACAAACTTGAATATTCATTACTTCATCCATGCAGCATCGATGTCTCCTTTGGAAACTTCAACCACTACCATAAAGGTTTCTTCAAGTCATCCACCTCTAAATCTTAAAATTCATTTTTTTTTAAATAATAATAATAACAAATCTTTACTCACTCTCTGGTTCAATACCTTAGCTGAGATGAGAACCGCAAAAGGAAGGATCTGAGTGACTGTTTCTGGATTGTTACTGTCTTACACATAAAAATCACATAAAATCTGATGCAGTTACCTTCTCTACCTACCTTACGACTAACGCCCATCCCTTCAACTAGATTTTCTTGAGTAAGCTTTCGATTAGTACGCTCTTACAAACCCACCATAAGGAATATTTGGAGAAATTCTTTTGTTACTCTTACCCATCGCATTTTACTACACTAGTAAATTAGAATGTAAAACCCTGCAATCCTTTAACTTGACATCGATTTTGGGTAGAATCCAAGTTCGTAGGGATTGTTTCCATGAGCGTTGTCCAGTGACAACCAGTACCTTTGGCACCTGATTGAGTCTCGACTAATATATCGTAATTGTTGAAAGAGCGATATCGTATATCTATGCTTCTTCTTCTTCATTCCTTGGTTATCGTGAACGCGTTTTAGGGCTTCTCTATGTGTCTATGGGTTAATCAAACTGTTCCGTTAACTACTATTGCGACTTGGGTCGGCGACTTCCTCTTAACTTCTCTGTTACCAATGAATTTATCTGTACTTTCCATCATATGCATATAATGCATCCTTCTGACCTTGGTAGTAATAGTAGACAATTAATCAACGATCGTTTTCAAAGGAATCCCCCGGAAACGGTAAAAAAACCTTGCTTGCAAAATCGTTACCTACAACTGGATTCGTATCTCTAAAACACAAGGTTATCTTCCCTTCTGTCCTTGAAGTTAGATCGACTCAACTCTTGTTGCTCATGCTTTTCTCAGCCTATCATTTTTCCCACAACTTTTAATTTATGTTACTTCGTGGATGCTTTTGCAGATTTCTTGGGTTTTCAAAATTGGGATCAATACTTAATTTTTGAAGAATCGCCTGAATGACGCTTTATACTAATCATGCGGGTAGATTAGTTTGAGTTGCTTCSAGATGGTAGGATTACCTAGAAATTAGTAACTTGAMMYYAGGATTAACGTCTGGATCGTTTTTGTTTTTCGTTAGGTTTTAAGTGATTTTCTGTACCTTACTTATAGTATTGCACTGCGTRTGTAACCGCATGTTACCTTAACTGGAGTGATGATTAAGGTTGGGTTCTTGAGAAAAATCAAGATAACACCGCAACCTCTCATTGACGCCTTGTAATAAGTGTCGATTTTGACCATTGTTATTAGGAACGTTTCCGCAGAGTCTAAATTAGTCATTCCACATAAATTTTGTATATGGGGTTATTATGTAAATTTTAAAATGTAATAAAGTATCCTTTAATAKGTTGAGTATTGGGGTTAAGATATAACCCAAAAAATTGTGGAATTAAGTGGAAATAATTATAGTCWTAACTTTAAGAGTTAGGAAATGATAATAATAGTTAGAAGGYAAGGATAATAGGAATTATGAGTTAGGGAATATTAATTTCCYTTAAGGATTACTAAGTTTAACTCATTATTAAATTTAGATGTAGTTTGTTGGCAATTAATAAATTCGCAGCMAATTGTTTATTGGCATTGTAGACATAATTTCTTTAATCATTATTWTATTATATGATTGCAATTTTATTTGTTGAACCATGTAGTGGAATTGATAAGATTGTAATTATAAATGGGTAGTTAAYTATTACGTCGATTGGTGTTCWATGAGCATAAACGATAGGCGATATAATTGACCTTGATTTACGCGTTATTTATGTCATGGTAATTCCATATTTTGTTATTAGATAGGTATCATTGTAATAACTTGTATGTGCCTTTATTCTTCAGTGTAATTAATGTGTTATTGACTATTAGTTAATTGACAAAAAAAAATACAAATATTATTATGGTGTTTTAAAGGGCCTAGTTAGCTTCGTTACATATGGATCAATTATATCAATGTTTCATATGTATGTATTTGTTGGATTTTAATTGTTTTATATATATGATTTATAATTCAATATTTAGATAATTGATTTATTAGAATTTCAATTATGATTTTCCAGCGATATAATTAGTTAATGTACAAGATGAGCAACTTCAAAGTGAGATAGAAAAGATGAATTTACTTGTACTCCATTTTTCTTCATTCGATAGATTTTCTAGAATTAATGTTGATCAACAATTAGAAAGAAAAAAAAATTAACTCGTTTAGGACTAGTTTTAGGTATGTTACATATGGTATCAGAGCGAGCTTCTACTTTGCGACACATGACTCATTACGGATTCCAATGCAAATCATTCAATTAAAGATGTATTACTAATATAAATAAAAAATGATTTATGTAGGTATCATGGATAATGGATGCACAACTAGTAGACGTCGTGGTGCGGTAGGAATAGGTATGCCTCCTCTAGGTACGAATCTGTTCCACGAGGAGAAGAACATGCTACCAAGGAGGAGCATGTTGCATAGGGTGATGTCATGGATATGGTGAGGTATTTTCAAAGGATGTCAGAGGCGTTGATAAATCGCCTTGATCGTGATGAGGGAATATTATCTACACCTAATGAGGGTGTGAAAAACCCTCTTGTAGTTACTGGAAGTGTTCATACAAAACTCGAAAAGGCAAAATTTCCCTAATTCTGGGATTCCACAGACGGATTAGTCATCGAAGTTTGGTTGGAGAATATGGCAATGTGCTTTGCATTGCGCAATTATACCTCCAACATGAAAGTATGCATGGCGGTATTTCCGCTAAAAGGGAGTGCACTTCTTTGGTGGAAGACACTCTTTCCACAACTGAATATGGTCATTGAAGACGTATCTTGGGAGTTTTTTAAGGAACGATTGTGTGAGAGGAAGCTTTTTGATGAGTTCATTAAGCGCCAGCTTAATGAATTCAACTCTTTACGACATGGTAGTCGTACAATACCTGAGTATGAGGCTAGATTTATGGAGGTTCTCATATACTCTCCACATATGAACATTGAAAATTTAAAGGTGAATAATTTTTTTTTTGGTCTCAACTATAACATTGATATTAAGCTGAGGATCCTAATGCCTCGGACTTTGCACGATGTAGTACATAAATTGTTTATCGTTGAAGAAGAGTTGAAAAGTGGGGTCAGGGTAGGACTCCTTCCAGGAAGAAAGGATAAATGACACTTAGAGCGTTGCAACAATAGACTCTAGTTAGACAAACTGTTGGGCATTGTGATACACCCATAGGACATGTATTCTCTACACCATGTAGACAAACTACCAGTCATAATACTATGTATAGAGCACCACCGCAACAAAAACCATGTCCTCCTCAACAACAAAAATAGTATAGATCTGTTTTGCAGAACAGATCAGGGCCTCAAAATGCTAGACCAACAGACTCTTCCTCTGGAACTAGGAGCACTGACCCTAAGAATAGATGTTGGACTTATGGAGAGCCCCACCATCAGAGATATTTTCCTATTAATAATTAAAGAGTTGTCGGATCAACAGGACAAACGACAATGGGAAATTTGGGTAAGGCCCATAGGATTCATGCATCGGTGAATAAACGTCAGGCCAAGCATCAATACACATTGCTTGAGACTCCAGGTATGATAACATATAAACAATTTAGTATATTGGTAGATCTAGGAGGTACTGAAAGATTTATATCTAGTGTTGCACTCAAAAGAATTAAGGTTAAAGAAGTCAAACAAGATCAGCAAAGATGTGAATAAATGGCATCCGAGCCAAGAAAAAGGTAGGAGGAAAAGATAAATATTGTATTATCAGTTTGGGTGAATTTGTTGCAAGTTTAAACCTTTTTGTCACAATTTTGGGATCCTATGACATTGTTATTGGAATGGATTGGTTAGAATCGTACGACGCAATACTTAACTGTAAGACAAAGAGATTAAGTTTAATTGATTGTTTGGATAAGGTAGAGTAATTGTACGAAGAAACCAAGGAGTATTACTAAGATTTATTTCTTCCCTACAATTACATAAAACATGCACAATGGATGTAAGTTATACGTCATATTAGTGCTTAATGAAAAATGTGACGCGAAAATATTGGAATACTTTCTAGTAGTATCAGAGTTTGTCGATGTTTTTCTTAAGAACTACCAGGTTTACTGCCAAAAAGAGAATTGGAATTTACTATAGATATAAAACCTAGAACATAACCAATTGCTAGAACGTCATATCGGATGTCGACACCTGAATTAAAAGAGTTAAAGATGCAATTGAAGGAATTACTATATTTGGGAATTATACGTCCAAGTGTATCACCATGGGGTGCGCTAGTTATTTTTGTAAGAAAGAAGGACAGATCATGGACACTTTTCATTCACCACCTTCAATTAAGCAAAGATATGATTAAGACCTAGTACATGTTACCGAGAATCGATGACTTATTTAATCAAATTAAGGGAGCGAAAAATGTTTTCAAAGATTGATTTGAGATCGAGGTATCACCAGTTACGAATCAAAGAGGAAGACATTCCAAAAACAACATTTAAGACAAGATTTGAACATTGTGAATTTACTTTATTACCATTTAGATTGACGAATTCCCTGAGTGTATTCTTAAGTTTATTGAATGGGGTGTTTCGTAAATACTTGGACAAGTTCGTACAAGTATTTATTAACGTTGTATTTATTTAATCTTGAACAAAAGAAGAGCACGACAAAGATATAAGATAAGTTTTACAGTGTTTAAGAGAAAACAAGTTGTACGTAAAGTTGTTGAAATGTTTGTTTTATCAGACAAAGACTCACTATTTGGGACACACCATTTTTGGAGAAGGAATTGTTGTGGATCCAATGAAGGTAGAGGGTATTATAGAATTTCCAACACCAATGGATGTGCAAGAAGTACGTAGCTGGGATTTGCATGTTACTATCGATGCTTTGTCGAAGGATTTTCAAAGATAACAAATCCAATTACGAAACTGCAAAAGAAGAACAAGAAATTTGTATGGTCAGAGAAGTGCGTGGAAGCATTTCAAAATATTAAAGAACTATTAACAACGACACCAATATTGAAATTTTTGGATATGGGAAAAGAATTATTGGTATGCACTAACGCATCCAAGGAAGGATTAAGTGGAGTATTAATGCAAGAAGTTCGAGTTATTGCATATATTTTAAGGAAACTAAGAAGGCATGAAGAGAATTATGAGACACATGATCTGAAATTATTATCCATTGTTTATGCCTTGCGAGTTTGGATACATTACCTTATTGGAAAAAAAATTGAGTTGAAAACAAATCATAGGGGATTTGAACGCGTGACAAAGACGTTGGTTAGAACTTTTCAGTGAAAATTATTTTGAGATCACATATATTAAAAGAATAGTTAATAGAGTAGCATATGTGTTGAGTCATAGAAATCACATTTTCTCCATAATACCGCTAAAGACGAATCTTCGAGAAAATATTTTAGCGTTACAGATTGATGATGACTGGTATTGGGAAGTAAGAGACAACATTGGACAAGATACCATGATGATACCTAGATATGAGGGATATTCTTTGGATAGTGATGGACTACTACGATACAATGGCATAATTTATGTACCAGCAAATGACGAATTAAGAAATTTAATTTTGAACAAGGTTCATCAAGCGGTGTATATGGCACATCCTGGAGTCACAAAGACAAAGGAAGATCTTAAACTACTATTCTTCTGGAAGGGAATTAAAACATATATAGTTAACTATGTGGCAATATGTCTAGAATTTCAACAAGTGAAGGTTGAACATAGACATCCAATCAGATTATTGTAGCCACATTGGATTCCTAAATCGAAATGGGAAGTCATATCGATGGATTTTATTGTTGGATTGCCTTTGACGATAAGGAGACACGATTCTATTTTCATAGTTGTCAACACTTTGAAGAAGAGTGCACATTTTATTCTAGTTTGTACAACATATGAAGAACCTGAAATAGATAGAATTTTTTTTAACGAAATTGTAAGATTACATTGTATACCAAGGAAGATAATATCTTATAGAGGATCAATATTCACTAGACATTTTTGGACTAGTTTACAAGACTCTTTGGGAAAACAATTGAATTTTAGTAAGGGATATCACCCAAAAACAGATGGACAAACTGAAAGGATGAGTCAAATTATAGAGGAGATGCTTCTAATGTATGCGATGGATCAATAGAAAATATGGGAAGAATCTATACCATTGGTAGAATTTGCATACAACAATAGTTATCATAGTAATATAAAGTTGGCACCTTTTGAGTTTCTATACGAATCACCATGTAGGACACCTTTGAGTTTGGATCGACGAGAGGATAGGGTCATGGTGGGACCATAATTGATTCAAGAAATGGAATATTAGATGCAATCTATAAGGAAAAATATTAAGAAAGCGGAAGACCTTCAAAAGAGTTATGCATATGTGCATCATATTGACTGCAATTATTAGGTTGGTGATAACGTTTTCTTGTGGGTGAAGGCACATAAGAGTTTGATTAATTTTGGAAAGGGTGATAAAATCTCTCCAAGGTTTGTGGGACCTTTCGATATTGTACAAAATAAAGGACCCGTGGCTTATCGACTTGCCTTACCTGATTCCTTGAGGCATATGCACAATGTGTTTCATGTTTCAGTTTTACGTCATTAAATTTCAGATCAATCACATGTTATTGACTTGAGTTCATTGCAGGTATCAGAAGAGGTTCGATGATCCATATGGATGTCAATGGCCTCGCAACTATTCCAACTGGCTCATTTTGGCAGTTTTCTAGTTTGGTATTTTTTCCTAGTTTTCGGGTCCCTGAATTCTGGGGTCATTTTGAGGCCCTAAAAAACGTATTTAGGGCTCTCCATAGTCATACTATAGACAAAGTTACAGTATGACCAAAACATGTGTTCCTTGGCTAAAACTTTCCAATGGGCTATCACGCGCCTAAAACGAAGATCCTATGCAAAAGTTACGACCCCAAGAAGTTGATGTACTAACTTACCCAAATGGGGCCCACATGACTTTTGGCGCTTCCTCTCCTAGGGTTAGTTTTTTTGATTTATATGGTTTTTGACATTCATGTTTATTGTAAAAAATCCTTCAAAGCCTCATTGTAATCACCTTCTATGGAATGAGCGCAACCATCACATCTCTTCTCAGAGATAACCCGCCACCATTCTAGCAAGATTGTTTTTTGCTGCATTTTACAGTTTCAACTTATTTCCTTATTGAATTGAAACGAATTTTACTATATATATATTATTATTATTTAATCATATTTTGATAAAAATCTATATTCATTCCGTTCTTCTCATAAAATATGGATCAGTGGTATTAGAGCGGTCTACTCCTTGTCGTTCTTAATGCATGTCCCCAACGAGGTTAGGGTACAAAGAATTGGGTCTCAAGCTTGTTTCTCTCAAGGACAAAAGATATTGCATTCCCAAGTGACATATCATGGTGGGAGAAAATAAATACGACGGGACAAGAGATCCCTTCAAAATGTTGCTCAAGGAAGCCCTCACGCAACATAGGAATGAGATGATGGATAGTTTTGCACAAATCCTTCGGCGGCTACCAACATGTGACACATCTTCCTCAAACGGAGGAGTCACCCCCTTCAAGGTAAAAATCAACTTTGATATTCCTATATTTGAAGGTTGGATAGATGTTGATGGTGTACACAAATGGTTGAATCTGCTAGAAGGGTATTTCTCTGTCCATAGCTTCTTGAATAGAGAAAAGATTACTTTTGTGCTCCTCAAAGTTGTTCCCCATGTCAAAGATTGGTGGGAAACTTTTTGTGAGCATAAGGAAATAGAGGAACCCTCATTATTTATAGTCACGGTAACCTAGGAGTCCTTCAGGGATGATATTAAGGAACAATACTACCCTGTTGGAAGTTATGACGACCTTCACACAAAAATGGACCACACTGTGGCAGGAAACAGACCAAGAAGTGCCCGAGTTCAGAATCTTTTCCATACCTTGTGCACCAAGTTGGGTATCAAAGATTCTGAGCGACATATGGCACTCAAGTATCATGATGGTATGCATAGATACATCGAAGCCAAAATGGATTTTTGGGACATCTTATCCTTGGGAACAACTTACTGATATGCTATCAAAATCGAGTAGAAGCTCAAAGAAAAGATGTGACAATTTGGCCTCGGAAACCCTCACAGCAACCACTTGATTATCGGTCATTGAGGAAACCATTAACAAGTGCGAGGGAAATCACCATTGATGTCAATGAATCCCAAGGTACCCTAATAAAATCCAACGATTGTAAATAGATGAGTTGAAGTTGAACATTCATGGAATCGTCTGATTAGAGGTCAATGATGTAAACCTACTGTCAGAAGCAAAGATGCCTACCATTGAGGCATGCAGTTCCCAAGGTATTAACTGGTTTCTAAGTATAATTCCTGGATGATGTGTTGAGGTCGATAGGAAAAGACTCATCGAAGGAGGGCCTTGATGTATCCCCCATCAATGACACGAAACTGACATAGAGATGTAAGATGATGAATCAAATGAGTATGGACTGACACGGGTATTGAAACTGGAAATTTGTGATGGTTGACCCTCGAAGCGGATACTTCCCTTGAAAACTAAGGCAAAAATAGCAGAAACATGACATGGACCAAAACATGATGCAGTGGATATTGTGATTTTCATTGGGTGACCCAAAGGAGTAAATAAACTCAGAGGATTGGCTCAGTGAAGAGGTTCAGCAGATTAACATGTATGAAATAAAATGTTTTGTGTTCAAGGGAAACTGCAAGAGTGACCTGTGATGTTTCCAAAAATGGCTTGGTTTGCTTCCTTCAATTTTTTCGCTCATCGAGATAGACGAGTACCTCTTTTTATTTTAACAAGCTCGAGGAGGATATCACATGCTCGATATAACTCACCTTCGGTAATTTCCTCTTATTGAGCCAGAAGAAGTAAGGGTTTGGTCCCATATGGGCCCTTCAATGTGTAATTTTTAACAAGTCCAGAGAAAGAAAAGTCGGTGGTTTTTCATGTTTAGAGAGTCTGAAAATAACTTAAAGATGACCCCAGGGTTGTCCTTTTTCGTAATATTAGTCTTTGAAGTTCGAAAAAGAGATAAACTACAACTTAGGAGATGCCCTTTCAAAACTTTTTTAAACGAGTGTAAAAGGAAGCAAGATCACTCGAGAATCTTTTCATGTTTAGAGAGTATGAAAAGAGCTTAAAGGAGACTCCGCGGGGTTCCTTTTTCGTATATCCTTACGAGTCCAAAAAAGAGATAAAAGTATACTCGGTTATGTTCTCATGTTTTTTCAAGCTTGAGAAGGAACTAATACCATTCTCGTAAGTGTGACAAGGTCAATCACAATAACACTGCTTCGAGACCCACAAGTGATGACAAATCTTCATTCCAAGGTATTAGTGACATCTCCAAAATGATTTTAAAACGAAAAATAGACTATAGGTTAGCAAAAAATGGAGTCTATATCAATGAAATAGGGTTAACAAATGTTTTTACCATTTCATTTGTGCCAAAATCTTCTAGCAGTGGTAAATTTGACTTTGGAGAGCGATTTTGAAGTTGTTGGTATTGGAGCTACGGTCAGTCGTTTTTACTTCCTTCATGATCAGGTTGGTCTTTAACTCTTTCCAATCATTTTGTATGGTTTAAAATTTCATTTTAGTTAGTTTTTTGTTTCATTTTTTGTGCCCTGGGAAGCCCTAGGCACCAAAATAGATCGACACTCCCTCAAAGGGATGAGGGGAGCACCGACCATGTTTTAACTTCCATGGTATGCACTCCAGGGGAGCGCTAGCACTCTGTGTATGAATTTAAGGGAGCACTGGTGTAGAATGAAAAAATAAATTGATATTTAAGCTAAAAATACCCAAAAAAATTCTATGATGAGATGATTAATGGCTCTTAATTGAATGTTCTTGCAGTTTGCATTGATAAAAGCTATGATAGAGTGGAAGGAGTGTGAGAATGAGATTGATGACATAGCCATGTTGCAAAACCCCCAAGCGAGGGCCTCTTTGAGGAATTGTGGCCTCCTCAAGTACTTTAAGCTGCAAACGATGAAAAAGAAATTCATTTTACTTCAGTATATGATTGGGTTGTGGAATGACGTTGAACAAGTGTTTCATATTGGGCCGCAAATGCTCAAAATCGAGTTAGGGGATGTATATGTTTTGAGCAGCCTCTTGAAAAGAGGGGATCCTATCATTTCATCCGGACAATGGGCAGTTCCAGTGCCTACCAAAATGTATGTGGAAAATCATTGTATTCAGGGGTCGCAATTGGTTGGAGGTCAAATCGTGATCAAAGAGGTTAGAGATTTTCCTCTTCGATCCATCTTGTTTTCCATCACCAATTTGGTAGGTAGCACCAGTGCACATTTGTCTTCAATATCACAAATTGATTATGCTCTACAATGCGTGGAGCTAAGGTTGTTCAACTGGAGCGCAACTTTCCTTCACAATGTGAAGGATCAAATTACAAAATGCAGGATGGGGAAACAAAAACAATTTGGGTATGGTTCTTTCTTGGTTTCATTCTTCTTAGAGCGAATCCCACAGATGCAGCCACAGATCACATTGATGGTGCAACCAATGATTGAACCAAGAATGGAAAGGCGGACGATGATGTTTCCAAGGTTGGGAATTGGCTCGAAATTTAAATTCACAGTCGACTTCTTTCATTGGTTGAGATGTCAATTGATCGTTATTGAGGACTTTCCATATGTCGGAGTAGATTTATGGGGTATCCTGGAATTGTTACTTCCAGATGGAATAGACTGGGATGTGTCAGGTATGAAACCAAAGACCTTGTCATGTGTTTTTATTTTTTATTTTAAGATTTATATTATTTTTATGTGTACACAGAGGGGTTTTTAACAAATGCATTATTTCATCATGCAAACAGAGGTGAAACATGTCCGATAAATATGTCAGCACTAGGGAATCATGGAGAGGCATAGATAGTTGTAGAGCATGATCTAGAGATGGGGGGTCTCCGGGAGGTTTATAGGAACCTCCGTGGTCTTACGATGGGTGTCCCTCCTCCTAGGAGGCAGGATTTACCCCTACAATTACAGAGGCATATATAGGGGGTTCCTGAGAGTCTGAACTACCTTCTTAGACGAGTGGCCCATGCAATGGTGTGCTACTCAAAGAATAACGTGGTGTAGGAGGATTAGGATCCTCCAGATGTTTTTTGTAGTCTATATGATGATGTCATGGGCATGAGGACCCAAATTTTTCCCTTCTACGTACATTTTTTATCTAACCGAACATTTTTCTATCATGCAGTATATGTGTGTGTGTGTGTGTGTGTGTGTGTGTGTGTGTGTGTCCGAGTTTTGTGGTGCTAATGATGTTTGCAGATAATCTTGTGTGATGTGTTTATTTCACATGTGATGTGTTCTATATGGTTCATTTTCTTTATAATTTTCTAGTGAATCCAATGTTGTGTTGAGTCCTCTTGGTATGTGTTTGTACTCTATACATTCAAACATTCTTTCAATATTTAGAACTCGTAGGTGGAGATGCAATAGGATCGGACTACGAATAGCGCAGACCCAACTAAGCTGACAAACCACGATTTGAGTGTCTAGGTTAATGATTATACAAGATATACCTAGGGAGGATGCCTCGGTTAAAATTCCATTGACAAAGTGATATTCTGCCATGTTATTGGTTGTTGATCCTAGGAAAACCCCTCCTCAACTCACTAACTCATCAGAGTGGTAAATGACCCAAGCAACAAAAGCAATGTTCTGGGTGTGTCAACTACTGCCATCCGCAAACCCGACAAGGATAGGAAAGGAAGATGTCATATGTGCATGAAATCACAAGACAAAGTATAAGCAACTAAGACAAAACTCGAACATGTAAGAGAAAAAGACACACCAAAAATATAGTACAATAGTGTACAAAGCACACATGCTAGATTTTATATGCATAGTACTTCTTAAGGTAAATCCCATCCTGGGGTTCACTAAGAGAGATTCCATAGTAGTCAACTAGCTCATAGGAACTCCTATTTAATACACATTTTACGATGTAAGGACCATGCCACAAAGGTTCTAACTTTCCTGTCCCTAACTTATCGTGAGCCTGGTCATAAACGAGGACTAGGTATCCTTCTTCGAAAGTATGAGGATGGAAATATTTGTCATATTGACTCTTCGTTCATTTTTTATACGTCTCATTAACAAGAGTGGCATCACGACGTGTTTCATCCAGCCTAGTCAGATATATGAAACGTTCTTCTTCAACAAAAGTGTGAGGTAGGAGTTCTACTTTGAGTTTCAATGAAGGAATTTTTCACTCGATTGGTAATACTACTTCTATACCATATACTAACTAGAAATGAGTGAATCCAGTTGCACTTTTCACTGAGGTGCGATAAGCCCAGAGAGCAGAGAAAAGTTGTAGATGCCAAGATGTTTTGTTTTCCTCCACCATCCGTTGAATCATGGTTTTAAGGACTTTGTTGATAGCTTCAACTTGTCCATTTTCTTAAGGATATTAAGGGGATGCATTCTCATGGTGAAAACCAAAGTTGACATGTAACTCACTCATCATGTGGTTTTGAAAGTGTGAACCATGATCAGTGACAATGGTTTGTGGTGTTAAATTCTGAGCTTGATTTCTTATGCAGATTAATTATTTTATTTTAATCAAAACTTTGATTCCAACTTAATACAATTCAACAATACCAAATCATAATCAAATAACAAAAACTATGTAGATGAGTAAGAATACACATCAACAACACATATACCCTGGGGAAACCCTATAAAGGGAGGAAAAACCCAGCAAACGATATTCCTTTATTGCATTAATAATGTAAGATCACTGACAAATATCCACCATGAATGTTCTGCTCTTAAAGAGCTTGCCAAGATGACTCTAACCTGACAAAGACCTAAAATACCTTGCTGAAATACACCTTTGATATGCCGCCTCTATTATTGATATACGTCATTGATATGTTGTTGATATATGCCTCTGATATGTAGTCTCTATTGTTGATATACAACACTAATATGTTGCTTTGGTATGTTGCCTCTTTATCACTGATATGCTCCTCTATTTCTTCTCCATTAACCTGCATATCAAAACTGTGTTGAAGAGAGGGATCAACCTCTTCTTATATAGGTTGAAGAGGAGAAGAGGAGAGACTCGAAATAGTAACATGTTTTCATGATTTACTCATAACTCAGCTTCATACTTTAGTTCAAACTAGACTTGAGACTGGTATACTCTAGTTCGAAAATAGAACTAGACTTGAAACTTTAGTTACAACTCAGTATTACACTTTAGTTATAAAATAGAACTAGACTTAAGACTTTAGTTGCAACTCAACATTACATTTTAGTTCTAAAATAGAACTAGAGTTAAGACTTCAGTTGCAACTCAACATTACACTTTAGTTCTAAAATAGAGCTAGACTTAATACTTTAGTTGCAACTCAACATTACACTTTAGTTCTAAAATAGAACTAGACTTAAGACTTCAGTTACAACTCAACATTACACTTTAGTTCTAAAATAGAACTAGACTTGAGACTTCAGTTGCAACTCAACATTTTAGTTCTAAAATAGAACTAGACTTAAGACTTCAATTACAACTCAACACTACACTTTAGTTCTAAAATATAACTAGACTTGAGACTTTAGTTACAACTCGACTCTTTATAAGGAAATTCAAAATTCTCTTCATGGTGGATAATGTTCCACATGCCAATGCACTAGATCAATACATTTATATCATTTGCAATATTAGGAATATCGTTTGTTTCCATCTCATAAGAATTTTATATTCAACCTAAATTTTTCTAGATGCCTTGAATTTTTCTCATGTGTCACAAGGTTTGACTAGGCTCACAGAGGTTGTATGTTCCCCTTGAATTTTTCACTAGTCTATATATGCTCACAGAGGTTGTACGTTCCCCCTGACTTTTGCACTAGACTGTCTATGCTCACAGAGGTTGTACGTTCCCCTTGACTTTTTCATTAGACTCACATAGCATCTCATTCATCCTGACTTTTGGTTTGACTCACAAAGGTTGTACGTTCCCACTAGATTTTTTCAATACCTTACAAGACTAGTTTATTCTCCAAATCTCCTTAGCTAGCCTCAGGGTGGCCCATATGGCCTCTCATTGGAGAATGATTGTCGATGATACTAAATGTAACATGTGGAACACCAAAGTGAATGATGATGTGGTTAAATATGAAAAGAGATGCATTATGACCATCATTAAGAAAAGTAGGCATAGCCTCAACCGATTTTGTGATGTAATCAATGACAACGATGATATGACTGTGCCCCATGGCTAAGGTAGGATTACACTGCCTAAAATCAATTCCCCATTTGGAAAAGGGGTCGATAGAGACAACAATATCTAGCAGAGCAGGGTGGGTGTGTGCCTTTTTATGAAACACTTGGCAGGGTGGGAACTTTTTGACAACCTTAATAAAATATTTGAAGACAAAGGGCCAAAAGTAACTGGAATGTAATATTTTTTGAGTTGTAGACATCCAAGAAAGGTGATCGCCACATGCTCCAAGGTGACAGTCATTAAGGACATGTTCAACCTCATCATGAGTTAAACAACGTCATAATATGGTGTCAATACCACGACGATACAAAGTTTCACCGATGATAAGGTAGCATTTAGAATGGTGACAAATACGACGACGTTCTTCACGAGAGATATCAGGTGGAAAACGTTAGGTTTGAAGATGAAGAAAAATATTTCCATACCAAGTATCGGATGTGCTAATGAGGAACAAAAATTCATCAGGGAGAGAATCATTGGGCTTAGTATCTTCATCAGCATGGGGAAGATCGCAAATAAGTTCCACAAAAACCAAGGACTTTTTATCTTTGAACTTAGCAAACTCGATATTGAATTCCTAAAGAATAATGATCCATTTGGAATATTTTCCCCCAAGGACTTGACGTGTTAGAATATGTTACATGGGGTTTCAGTCTACAATAATCATGGTAGTGCGTAACAAGATGTAATGGCAAAATATCTGGATGACAATGATGGCCACGAGAGACAACTTTTCAACATGCGAATATCGGAGCTCGGGAGCAGATAGACCCTTGATAAGATAGTATATCACATATGCCTCACCATTAGGGTCCTCTTGAACTATCACCATAGCGATAGTGGAAGTAGAGGCTTCTGTTGACGGGCAAAGGTGACACACCGTCAACTAGGAGAATAGATCCAGACCGAGGTTGTCTAATTAACCCAAGCCATTTGGTGTAACCTATTGTGACAAGTTTAATGGCTCTGTTAGCCAAATAGGATCCTAAAACAAAGAAAATAAATAAACTACTCTAAATCTAAAACTATAATACTATATACTTTAATCTAATTATTTACAAGTGCTTCCAGAAATATAAACATGTTATTATAAACAAAGTATTTACAAATTCTAAGTTTTTGGTGAATGCCTTGCGAAATCAATGTTTGGTAATTGTTTTCGAAAGTAGATAAAGAAAGCACATATTTTATATTTTTTGTTTTATAATCTAAGATCTAAGAACTTAAAAAAAGATACTAATAAAACATGATTTGAAATAAGGATAGAGTAATGGTCACAACCAATTTAAATTGTCTTGTTTTGCTATAAATAAACTAATAACAGAAATTAGATGTGAATAAAGATAACCTGATATTAGCTTCATATTGTGTCTATGTCTCTGTGTGATGCAAAACTCCAGCTATCTTGTCTGTGAGAGAAATCTACGAAAAACTTGTACTAACATCTCTTGAATAAACTCAAGGTGTTTATTGACAGTTCGAATATAAGACAAAGTAATAAAAATGTAAATCCAGTGATCGTGTGATTATGAATGATTACAGTAAAAGAAATTTCAATGTGAAACATTCATTGGATACATCAACTAAACATCAAGGATAAATCATGATATTAAAGTTGAAATGATGATCACATATATATTATATGAAACAACAAATTATAGAAAAAATTTAAAGCACTGAATAAAATGGAACATTATATGTCATTGAGGATAAAGCTATGCAACATATTAATATTCCAAAATATAAGAGACAAAACATAAATGAAACAACTTTACATTGGTCTAAAGCCGAAATGAAAACAACTTGTCCATTAAGTTATGAAGATCATTTTTCCATAATCTGTTGCAAGCAAAGATAATCCATTTACTAACAAAGTGAAAAAAAATTAAATTAACCTAGGATCACATACTCATATCTCACAGGATAGAGTTGGATCTCCAAAAATAAAGTACTAATACAAAAATAGTGGGTTGAAAAACCACTTATAACAGAGTTGGTTTATTAAAACAAGTTTTTTATAAAACATCTAGAAAAATAAAACTACTAATCACTTAGGCATATAATTGAAAATCTTTCCTCTTGGTAATTAGCAGCAGCATCTCCAATTTCCTAAAAAAAACAAAACAATTTTAATAAATTAGAAAAACAATTAATCATAACTAATTACTAATTTTTATAAGAAAAGAGACTTGGCTACAGAATCGAAGCTTCTGTAGCCAGTATTAATTTTAGTAAATCAAATCAAACTTCAAATCGACTTATTTTGAATTATATAATAGGAATCAAATGGAAGGATAATAAAAATAGTTTACCATTTAAAAATTGATTAAAGAAGGATCAATCTGTTCAGACTTTATTATTGCCTTGACATTAGTCACATTTTTAATGACTATGTTTCCAGATATTTTGATATTTTTGGCATCCATGTGTGCATGCGCTTTGAGATAAAGTATTTCTTGCTTGAACAGACCATTCTGAGTAGTGAGGGTTTTAATTCAGGCTTGTAGGAGAAGGATGTCGATATAATATTGTTCAATCCATTCGAAACAACCATCAAAGTGAACAAGGGAGGTGGTAGGTCGATGAAGGACACAGTCGGCCACAGGTGCATTAGTCTTATCTATTGTTTGCTTCAGATTATGACTAATACCGGAGAACCCTTCTTTTCCTTTAAGGCATGGTGGAAAATTTGACACAAAATCATATAGTTCGGTAGGACCGGTAATTTCCTTCCCGAAACCCTGCAATTCTGTATCTTCCCGAACTAGAAAGTCTTCTATCTCAGGATCTGAACCCTCATCGATCTCGATTGGACTGATCGAGATCAAATGAGTATCATTTTAGTTCCTTAGTTTCCTTGAAATTAGGCAACCTCCCTTCTTATTATTGAACCCTAAGTCTGTCCAATGTTGTTTTGGTCCTTTGAGAGGTGTGACATCCCCAAAATAAAGAAATTGGACAAAATAATTTAGAATCTAAAAGTGCTGGAAAATTATTTCGGTTTTTAGTAAATTGCAAAATTGGAAAATTTTTGCCAATTATGGAAATTTCGAATTTTGAATTGTATGATTGTAATAAATGATTTGACTCCTTGGAAAAGTTCTAATTTGTCCCAACTAGCTACTTGACTATGACACTTGTATGAAAAATGAAAGAAAAGAATATTTCATATTGATTGCAGGAGGACAAATGGAGCATACATGTTGAAATTAGCTGACCATGACTCCATGAGTGGGGAACACATTGAAATTAACTCTGGGCGGATTGTTACAAGTGGAAAATCAGTGATTTGGCCAATAGCAGCCCCTGAAAATCAGGGATTTAGAAGGTTGTGAAAATTCCCCAAGAGAGGGAAAAAGTCCTAGGCAAAACTAATAAAAGAGCATATGTGAGGAGGCAGGACACTGCCAAGTATGTTGGGGAAAAGACTAAGAAATTTTGTTCTTTGTGTTAGTGTGAGGCAAGGGAATATTGTTGATATTCGAAGGAAATTGCTGGAGAGGATATTTCAATTCGCCCTCATGGATTCATGGTCAGGCTAGGGGGTGAACCAGGCAAGTAGATTGGCTGCCCTGTTCTATGGTTGGGAGGAACGTGGCTGCTCCCTTCGTCTTCCCATAAAATCTGGTTCAGATATGTAATTCTACCTTACTCTAGTCAAATGATCATGTATTGAAAATTGTTTTACTTCTTTATACGATTTTGTTTCTGGTCGAATGCTATGGGAAAAATCTAATTGTTTACTTCTGAATAATTGGTTGGAAATGGACCTTTTTATTTAGATTTAATACTGGGTATATTATTAAGATTTTCTGGAATGTATTAACAACAAAACGAATTCTGTGATAGTTACAAATTCCATAACAGATTGTCTTGTTTTAGTTTTTCCCGTGGATGCTACTAATAAACAATGAGCCTTTGCGACTAAGCATACATTCATAAATTCAACAAGTATACTCTACAACAGTGAAGTACTATTCGACCGACATATAAACTGGTATAGTCTTTAAACTTATATATATATATAGTTATATAGTGTAATGGACGTGCTGCAATAGAGGAGGAATGCCACGAAGTAAACTGTCCATACCAGAGTCTGATAGCGTTAAGGGGATAGATAACCTTATAAGAGGAAAATTATAATTCCAAGAAAGGAAAAGACTCATCAGACCCCATTACAGGTAGGTCATATATATGTGTGTGTGTGTGTGTGTGTGTGTGTGTGTGTGTGTGTGTGTGTGCGTAAATTGAGATAGATACGAAAGTAAGGGATGACCCTGTGAGCAAATATTTAACCACAGGTTATGACGTAATGACAATACTATCTCTTGTTCGTGTGAGCAGACCCATAGAGGTTTTAATCAATATAAATCAAGAACAAAGGCTAAAAGATTTTTTTATTATGTAACCCAAACAGTCCTGTAGAGACTTTTAAAATAATGATAATGGAAGCAGAAGGTAATAAAGCACGAATGATAATGAATAATGAGGACCATCGAACCTTTCTGATGCATAGATTTATATGATAAGCAGAAACAGAAGGAAAATAGTACATGAATTGTAATGAAGCTACTTTCCACTAATAAGCAGATCAATTAAAGTTTTTCAACACTTCCAACTAAAAGAGAACAGAAGGTAAATGACTTGTGGTGCGTGAAACTGAACTAGTAAATTCTTCAATTGAAAACATAAACGAAAAAGACTAGAATCATCGACCATATTAATTCTGGGAAAGAGCCAAACCCCTAGGCGTAATCACTATGCATGGCTGATTTGGTTCAGAAAGGGTTATACATGCAATAATGAGTTTCGATTTTGAACAAAATAAATATGATAGCCAGAATAGAAACCAAATTTATATTATACAGAGGAAATACTTCAGAGTTCCAAACCCCCAACAGAACTAATACACATGATATAATGAGTACTGTATTGTTTTAACACTCTATGGTCTAGTTACAAAAATCCAACAAGGCGCAGGTTGTGCAATGGTTCGGTACCCCAGAAATCATGTTATACAATTCAGAGCGTACCCCAGAACTTGGAATTAACCTCTCAATGGGGTCTGAATTACAACAAGTAAATTAGCAACTGCATAGGAACCCGAATAACTTTTGTTGAAGCGAGGAGGGCATCCCCATGCTTCAGCATTCCTACACCTGCACAGGAGTAATGAAAAGTATTAAAACATAACCAAACCGGATAAGGTATTTAAATTACAGAATAGGAAATGACCAGAAAGGGACCTGTTGAATACTTAACTGAAGCAGGGGATGAATTCCTCCTGTCGTCGTGCTACATCGCCTAGACCGAGAGGGGAAAGGGTGTACGTGCCTCCCTAATGGGTACCCTCGCACATCCAAGGGCCCATCATTAGAAATAGATACTAGTATATAATCTGAAGGGATAATACAGGAATAACAGAAAGAATAAAATGCATAAAACCCATGCATGGTAAACATAAAAATTTGTTCATTCAACTTAATAGAAGAGTTTAAACGTATTCAGAAAATGAGAAGATTTCACTTCTAAATCGATGCTACCAACCAGCCACAGAAGACCAGAAACAATAACAAGAATTTAATGAACTATCCAACGGAGGAGACCAGAAGATAATAACATGGGTTTAACCGAACCAAGACACAAAATAACAAGGGTATAATGGACTATCCAATGGAAGAGAACAAGGAATAATAGCAAGGGGTTTAACCAATTAATTCCTCGACTTCATATACGAGTAATGGCTCGGCCCCAACAGGTCGTATTGTGTAGTAACAGGAATAAAATAGAATAGGAGTCAAAACACATACAAAAACAGAACCCGACTCTTTTCTTTCCTAACACAGTGCCCTGGAAAAAGACGAAGACATTATCAAAGAATAGAGTTGTGCACAAAACCACAGACAAGTACCCTGGAAAAGACAAAGACACTATCAAAGAACAGAGATGTGCACAGAACCACAGACAAGCAGAATGTTTGTTTTAAAACATAAATAAAAGAGAGTCGAAGGTAAAACTTACCACACAGAACGGCTATTGGAAAGCATCACCAAGAACCTCCAAGCACTTAGCACAGAGACTGAACCGTGTACCCCGGCCATGAGGCTTGAGCCAACAAAGGTTTTGGTCTGAGACCTTACTCTTTCCTTCACAAAAAAGAAACCTTAACCAGGGAGCGAATGAAATGGCCTGAGACGGTGAATCCTCTCTCACCCAAACCAAAAATCCGAATGAGAGTGAAAGGCACGGGGTAACCTCCGAATGGAGCAAAAGGAGAGAAGGAGCCCGTACATAAGCCATGTGATTATGGGGCAGGTGTCAACGTTTCCTTCGAAGCATGCCAGCCTAGCTCTGTGTCGAATAAACATTTCCCCAGGTGTATTAAATGTATAGACAGGTCTTTAAGGCTTAGTCGCCTCCCACCTGTATCGGTAGCTAGGGGCATTGATGGCGAGGCAAGGTCTCATTACACCATTTCTTGTCGAATCCAACTACCCTACATTAAAAACCAAAACGGTTGGGCCTTGTCATTACCCAACGAGCTGTGTGCCAACAATCATAATCCCTAACCTCTCATAGTTTAACCCTCTGTGCGCTATAAAATTCAAGGTGTAATTTTTAGTGGCCGAAGTTAATCCATCTTACCTTTGTTTTCCGAATAAGTTTAATTTTCTCCTTGTAGATTGTATAATGCTACTTACACTTAAGGGGTTGGTCTTCTATAGGCCTAGCACCTCTAACCTTGCATTATAGGATAGCAAGACTCTAAGTGGTTATTACTACATGACTTAGAGTGGCTTAGGAATAAGATATCGGATAGTATTGAGTTACCATGAAACAATTGATCCCTAATTATAGACATGTTGTCATATGTAACACTTTACCAAAAGAAATAGAGACCCTATGTTAATAGGATAGAGGAGCAAAAGCAGTAAGACGAATGTACCTTAGGATAGACAAGTGATTGAACGGCCTCAAGGACACAAAACCAGTTCAATGTTCCCAAACAAAAAGAAAAATTTGTATGTAAATTTTGAGGTACATTACAAGAGGTGTCACGACATCCAATTCAATAATAATGTTCAGGCTAGCATCAATATCGGGCATGAGAGGGTAAATTACCTTCAATTCAATAGTCTCTTTCTCAGGAAATCCTTTAGGTGAATACTTACTCAGCATCCCTATGTGTAGAGGGTTTCTATTGCCGAAGTCTGGTCCATTGATTGAAATATCGAACTGGTTTTCATTATATGGCTTGTCTAAGTTAGGGTTTGTTGTAGGAACAGTCTGGGAAAAACCATTCCTTATCAAAATATTTTCCCAACATTCACCTATAGTTGAAAGGTGATGCATCAACAATATATTAACCAATCTGTGATGGAACAGGCTTGAATCAACACCTTGTCGTTTATATCTTTTGGACATTTTATAGAGACTTCTCAACAAATAAAATGGCATATCTAAATCGAAACCAATGAAATTAATGAGTAAAGGGATATGGTAGAGGAAGACCAATCTATATCGACCCTCACATGTCACAAATTGTTTAAGAATTAACAATAAACCATGCCACCTAGGTTTCACTAGGGAGATATGGATACCTTCTTAACAATAGTTGATCTTCATGGATGTCATAAACAGACTCCAAGAGAATCCTTCAATTCAGGCACTTTTGAACCACCTTTGACCCTTTACTGGAAGCCCTGTCGCTTTGCTAAATAAATCCTCTGTCATTTCTAACTATGTATCTCCAATTTTATCTCTGCAGCCATTGAAGGTTTGCGTGAAAGATTTAGCCACATGAAGATTATAACCCTCAAATTTATTAAAGAAAACATCCCATCCATGGCTTTTTAGGTCCTCAATCGCATCGTCGTGAGAAAGTAAATCCTGGCATCCATTTAGCTCCAAGCGAACGCCAGACGCGATGAAAAATGTAACGAAAATGCAACAGGGGTTAATCTGGATAGTTTTAGGTTTGAATCGTGTGAGCAGCAGAAACAATTTCGAATGGAGAGTAGAGACATAAAAATAACATAGCTTGTGTGCAGGGATGATTTTAAGGATGGAAATTTATTTTAAAATGTAGAAACCTTGGCGAATCTTAATAATCCTATATATGCCAACTATAAATGTTTGGCGATATTTTTGTAAAAATATTCAAATTTCTAAGGATTTTATATAGTTTTTATAAAATTTTGGCTATTTTTAAGGTAAAGTAATTTTATCCTATAGAATTTGGGCGAATCTAATTTTGGGAAAAATCATGGAAAATTAGCCCATGAGAGAAATTTTGCCCCTAAAATCATCCATGCCTGTTTATTATCATAACTCGAATAGTGGGAGTAAAAACCATGGGTTGGATTGTAATCCTTACCATCCCTTGTGATGAGAGCCAAATGTACAAAGTACAGAAACCCTATGCATGTAATGAAAGGCTCTTTAATATGTTAATACAACAAGGTGAGGTGAGGACGCGAGTACAACAAGTGTGTATTCATTTCTATGACTGTTGGTATGACCATTGAATTCATGACAGAACTATCAAAAATATCAAAGGCTCTTCACAAATTGAAAAGTTTCAAACCATTGAAACAATAATCGTATTAGAACAAAACAAAATGGGTCTAACAACCATTTTATAAGATTTGTATTTATATTTCATATGAATGGTTTGTTGAACGATATACCTAAGGTAAAAAAATATTAAAACAACAAGCCAAGGTTTATGTTTAATTCATGCTTGCAGTCATGAATTAAAGATAAAACAATCGAAAATCGAAATAGTAAAATTAATGAAGTAGGCTTTAGCCCAATCAATCGTAATAAAATCAGAAAAGTGTTTATAAATGGGTTGATGGAAGCTATAGAAAAATGCAAATTCTTTCAATCGTGTACAAAATAAAAAAGGATGTATTGCTGCCAACAATGGCGATGTACTAGGTGAAGCAATTATCTCTGCATCACCGAAATTTCATGTTAGGATGAACCAGAAAAATGAAGATTTGAGAAACAATTGACAACAAATCAAGCATTCAGATCAAAACTCAGGAAATAACATATTCCAACATCAGATGTGTTTCTGTCAAAAATGTTATCTGGTATCAAATCTAGATTACGAGCGAAACGATGTTCTAGGCAACCGCCTTTGATACTGTTCACAAGGCCACTGCTGCCAGCAAGCGTCCATAGCCTCAATAGTGATTCCATTTAACCCACTCTAACACCTCTATCCTATCCAAGAGTCGTACATCCATGATAAAGAACATCTTTACTTTTGATCAATTCCAAAAATACATACCTGATAATTTTCTTAAACCAGACATTGCTTCACTACCACCAAGCTTGTTCAGTACCCCGATGAAGTTGCCTTGGTATCATGCATGCATTTACCCACTGCCAACAAACCTGTTTAGTGTCTCGGCGGGTTTACAAACACTTCCCACACCTTGCAGCATGTTCAACCCTCTAGAATTAATTTACAAATTTGTAGAAACTTTATGATATTCAAGAGAGCAGGGTGATACTAAAAATTTCATATTTTGAAAACAAAATTGGATCTTATATAATTCATCTTCTAATTTAATGATCTTTACCATGATCTGAACACTTAGATTTCTATTAAGAAACCATCTCAAGGACATGAAGGTATAATTGAGTTGTTTTCTCAAAAAACAGGGACAACTTTAAGATTTGTATTAATGATAATCGTATCCTCTCGAGATTTTGAAAAGAAATCAGCAACACTGTTTTGAGCAGGAATTTTCTTCTGTTGATCTGAGTTTTAAAATTTATAGCACCGGTGCTTTGAAAAGTCATCATTTGTTTCTCTGGGATAAAAATTCTAATTTTCCTTCCATAAATGAAATGGTGACACAGATATAATTATTCATAAACAAATCAAAAAACAAGCAAAATTAAAAGAACCAAAATAAAAAACGGAAAAAAAATTTGAAACAAAAACAAAAATATGTACAAAGAGATGGATCTGGAATCATCACGTGAAATACCTTTTGACATCCTGGCCATTCACTGGGAAGGTGTCTGGTTTTCCCTCCAAGTTTTGTAGGCGGAAAGAGTTGGGACCTAATTTTTCAGAAATTACAAATTGTCCCAATCACAGATTCTGGAACTTGGTGTGTTCCCCTTTTCCCTCATGAGATTTGTCCCACTTGAGAACCAAATCTCTGACATCGAAATTCCTATCTGAAGAAGAATTTGAATCAAACCCTCTTTTTACAATTTGCTGATGTTGATCTAGTTTATGTTTTGCTTGTGCCATTACTTCCTCCAATTTTAACAAGGCATTATTTCGAATTTCTAGGGGACGACACTCCTCTTCTTGAGATTTCTGCGATAATTGCAGAGAATGAAGTAGAACATGTGGAGGGAGAATTGATTATCTTACGTAGATGATAAGGAAAGGGGAATTACCAACAGAGGCTTTTGGTGTCACCCTATCAGCCCAAAGTGCATTATCCAATGCATTGTGCCAGTTCTTATGATTCTCTAAAACTGTCCTCTTCATGATCTTGATTAAATTTTTGTTTTTTGATTCTTCTAAACCATTTCCTTGAGGGT
This sequence comes from Picea glauca, assembly GCA_000966675.3. NCBI lineage: Eukaryota > Viridiplantae > Streptophyta > Pinopsida > Pinales > Pinaceae > Picea > Picea glauca. The sequence continues at coordinate 159,229 of JZKD02S2245465.1, read as the reverse complement.
AGTAGCTAGCAGAATATTTCAGTTTAATCCCTTTTTCCAAGGCAAATACATTCATATAAAGGGATGAAAAGTAAGAGGCATTATCAAAGGCCAAACATTCGGGAATGTCGAATCGAGTGATGATATGAAAGTTGAGGAAAGATACTACCTGATTTGTGTTCACCACTTTCAAAGGTGCAACTTCAGACGATCTGGTAAAATAATCCATTGTTGTAATGATATACTTGTGCTTCTGTGGAGAATAAGGGTTAATTGTTCCTATGATGTTAATACTCCACTGATGAAAAGGGAAATCTACAGTGACGGGCTGCAAAGGAAATGGTGCCTTTTTCACCCGTCCTATGGCCTTCTGGCAGATTATTCATTTACGACACATCCCATGGGCATATTTAAACAAAGTGGGACAATAGTAACCATCTCTTAACACATTGTGAGCAGTGGTGTATCCACAAAAGTGACCACCATATTCACCTGCATGAAGTTCAGATAGCACTTTCTCTACTTCTTCCTTTTCTAGACAACGCATAAGAACACCATCAAAGTTCTTTAGAAATAATACATCATTAATTAACTGGAAAGATGGAGATTTTAATCTGAGTGCTCTTATGTTTTTAGGTTCAAGATAGTGAGGAGTAGATCCATGTGTCAAATAAAATTTAATGTTCTCATACCAAGAGTTAGCAGGAACTTGTGTATAGCTTATTTGTTTTTGGTTATGCTGATTTACAGTTAAGATGTTGATTTTACTTTCCTGTTCTTCAACCGAATCAACCAGTAGTTTACACAGGACTTGACCTCTAAAAATTTGTTCAGGGGTTATTTAGAGGTCATATTCCCGTAACGATGTCATCCAATTTTCCCTTTTCTTACCCATTTCCTTTTGTACTAACAAGTTTCTTACAACTGGGTAAGGAATGATAACCTTGGTTATGGATTTCATTAGATATGACTGGAAGTGTTTCACTGCTTTAAGAACAACATATGCCTATTGATATACTATTGTATAGTTAATATATGCTTCTTTGAAGGATGAGCTCATGAAGGCAATAGGTATCTCATTTCTTTTATCATTTTTATGCGTTAACACAACAACATAAGATCGGTTAGACGCAAAAGTGTAAAGAGTGAAATCTTGAGAAAGATCGAGACTCATCAAGGAAGGAGCTTCTACTATTGCTTTTCTAATGGAGTCTAAATATTGACTTTATTGTGGTCCCCAATGGTACAAAACATCCTTTTTAATTAAATTATGTAATGGTCTTACCATTTCCGTGACACTTGGGACAAATCTTCTGACGAAATTAATCTTAACCAAAAAGGATTGCATGGATTTTTTGGAAGAGGGAGGGGAGGGTTTAGAAATAGCTTGGGTTCTTTCAGGGTCAATAATCATTCCATCTTTAGAAACTATAAACCCAATTAGTTTTCCTTGTTCTACTATAAAGACCGATTTCTTAGGGTTGAGAGATATGCCATACTTGCGGCATCGTTCTAGGATAGCCCTGAGGTAAGACAAGTGGTATTTCTTATTTTTAGAGAAGACGATGATGTCATCAAGATAGACCATGACTGATTGGTTTATGAGGCCACGGAAAGCAATGTTCATTTCTCTCTGAAAAGTGGCACCGACATTAATTAGTCTAAAAGGCATCTTCCTATAGCCATAAGTGCCCCATGGGGTACAGAAAGTGGTTTTAAGATGATCTGAGGGAGACATGAGGACCTGGTTCTATGCTAAAAATCCATCTAACAAAGATAGTCTCTCAGAACTAGACACTTGTTGTAAAATTTGTTCCATTGGAGGAATAGGGTATTTATTTTTATCAGATTCTCGGTTTAGGTTTCGAAAATAGACATAGAGTCGAATTTCACCACTTTTCTTCCTTACAGGAACTATATTAGACACCCACTCTGTGTGCCTTACCAGGAAAATTATCTTTGCAGTTAGTAATTTATTCAGTTCTTTTTTAACGATGGGTTATAATTTAGGGTGCATCTTCCTCGATTTCTGTTGAAAAGGCTGAGTTTGGGGTTTCATGGGGATGGCATGTTGTATGATGTTAGGGTTGAATGTTTTCAATTCATCATAGGTCCAAGCAAAAATGACTTTAAATTATTTAAACAAATTTATGAAAGAAGATCGTTCTTGTTTGGAGCATCACATTCCTAGATTAATATTTTGAGGATTTTTCTTTGTTCCTAAATTAACCGACTCATAAATCAAATAAGAAATATTCATTTTACAATTAATTGTCCCTCTAAATTTATCATGCAATTCATAAAACTTCTCTATTCTTATAACAGATCTGGGGATAGAGTTTACTAGATCAAATGTCGATTCAAGATATCTAGGATCTGATATTACTGTGAAGTTTCAGAGGTTCCCATCATGAGTGCCTTCATCAATGACTATACCTTGGAAGGTTTCTTCCATTTGCAATAAGTTGATGATTTGTTGGTCATCGTCGAACACTCTCCAATTGGTGATGTTATCTACAATCGATGGCATGAACAAAAATTCAATCGAAAACACATTAGGAGAAAGACCTTCTGCATGCAATATTTTAGAAGCGACATTAGCCAATAAACCAGCCTCTGAATTACTCAATCTAGGAATGGAATTTATTTTAAATGATGAAAAATTTTGCATTAAACTCCATACATCAATTTGGTATCTTTTCAGATGTGGTGATAAGCAATGTATGGAGTTTCTTACCTGCCTAACTACGATTTCTGAATCACCAAATACCATTAAATTCTGCACATCCATATCCAAAGATTTCCTAAGCCCTTGTATAAGTGCTTCATATTCGGCGGTGTTATTAGTGCACTCAAACTCTAGCCGACAAGAAATAAAAGTATTATTACCTCCAGGATCGATGAGTACACATCCTGCACCAACTCCTTCTTTGGATTTGGATCCTTAAAAGTATAATGACCAAATTTGAGCTTCGTCAGCAATGTTTGGAACACTTGGCAAAGTTGATGTCTAATTATAGGTCATAACTTCTGATTGTTGCCCGGGATCAGTGATAAGAGAAATTTCAGTCATGAAGTTACCAAAGAAGGTATTCATTCCCTGCATTTCAAATGAATTAGCATATGCAATGAAAGGTCTGTTTACATCATTTAGATCTGTCATAGTGTGCTTAAGATAGTGTTCTCTGTTTATCCTAATTCTATTGGGTTGTCCATTTTTCGGTAGCCACAAATGAGACCAATCTGTAGCAAAGTAACCATGTAGCTGCTCAGACTAGTCCCTGCTTAAAAACAAACCATAGACTTCAGGGATATCAACATCAATAATGTTAATTATCTGATGAACCTTAGGATTGGAAGATAATTTAACCAGAACATTCTTAATCTCAACGATTACCTTAACGTTCATTCGATCAAGCTGAATGATTTTGAGATCAGAATGTCTAAATTTTTCATTAATTTTTTTACAAACAGATAGAGGCATCACATTTTTCAATGCACCAGAAGCGACCATACAATTATGTACATTCCTATTAAAAATTTCAAAGGTTAACAAGAAAGGCGAATTTTTTTTCTGAGTGTTAACAACAGAATTCTATTTATTTTTAGTTGTTGTCCCTAAAACAGTTTTATCTACATTTGCTATAGTTTTTTCAACTAAATCCCTTTTATCTAGAGGTTCATATTTCGTTTTAATTGGGATCTTTTTGGCTATTTTTGAACCAATTTATGCAATTTTCTTGCTGCCAGGATCGTTGTTTTTACTGTTTTCAGTGATACTTTGAAGCATTTTCTGCAAAATAAGGGGAAATTTCAGCAGCTCAAAAACATAAATATTAGCCCTCAGGTTTTTCAAATCTTCAATTAAATTGTATTCTAAAACAAGGGCTGCTAAACTTTGTTTAATTTCAACTTGCTTTGACTGTTTTGGAAACACATTATTACTCACTTCAGAAGAAGGTTTTTTTTGTGCTTTTCTTGTTGTGTTCTAAGGGTGGAGAATTTCAAAATTTGCTTCGAAGATACTGTACGAGAAATGACCTAAAATGTTGGGAGATGATTCCTCCTCTTCCGGTACTTCTTCCTTAAATATGTCTTCAAAAATTTCAAGAGGGACATAAGCAGAATTATCATGTGCCTCTAAGATGGTTTGCAAAGCATACTGTAAACTCTCAAAATTTAAGCCTTCAGCGGTCGAGTTTGGCCGCTTGGGAGGGAAAGTTTTTTCTGAAAGGAGGTTTAAAACTTCATTTTCTTATGGATGCCTCCTCGTCTGATCTCTTCAAGTCCATGACCTAATTGGACAGTTTTTGGAAAGCTTTCTGCAATCTTTCTAAGTCTAAGGTTTCTAGTTGACTTTTAGTTTGAGGGGGTCTAGCAAGGATTTCTATTTTCTTTTTAGAGGCAGAAATTGTTTCAGCTTCGCTATTGAGATTATATTTTAATATTAATATATCCTTTTCAATTTGGCTTGCCTCCTCAGAGGCTTCTAATAATGCGTTCTTTTTAGACCTTTTGACCCAAATTTCTATATTATTATGCAGAGCCTTGGCGTAATATGCGACAATTAGGCTTTTCGCAGGCATTGAATCTGTAGGGATTTTATTCTTTAAAGTAAGAAATATTTAGTTGAAGTCTTTCACTTTTTCCTTGGGATTCATTTTTAGGCTGGATAATTCCATAACCAATACTTTCGGAGATTTATCATCCCCGAATTTCTCCAAGAAACAAGTTTCAAACTTGTCCCAAGAAAGAATGGTTTGGGGTTGTTGAGAGAAATACCATGTGGAGGCATTTCCCTCAAAAGTATAAGGGAATAATCGACATACTACATATTCATGTTCTACACTCTGGAGTCTAATGGCCAACATAAATTTTTTGATGTGGTCTTCAGCAGATTGTTTGGAATCCTGATCAAATTTGGGTAACCATTTCTCTGGATGTTTTGGTAGTGGGTGTTGATGTCCGAGTACAACCATGACATCTTGATCGAGCCAAGGTCTGGCAGGATGTTTTTGGTTTGTCATGGACGTTGGTGGTGTTGAAGGTTGTGATGGTTCTGATGAGGATCTTCCTTCGTCTGAAGACTCTCCTTCTCAAGAGGATGGAGATGAATCATGTGGGGAAGGTGGGATACTAGATCCTCCGGCTCCAAGGATAGGCGTTTTAGTAGGATTGGTATTATTTTCACCTAACGGGTTTTGGAGAAGACCAGTGCCTTCTAGTTGTTCTCGGATATTCGAGAATTCAAGGGGTTGATTAAGTGGCCTACCAGGTTGTCGGATATGGGATAAGGCATTATGAATTCTTATGAGTGACTGACGAACAATTTCTTAGATGTCGGCCCCTTGAGGAACTGGTGTCACTGGATCAATGGGAATCTCAGGGTTATCGTTTGAGGTAGTTGTTGTTTCAAATGTAACTTTGTTGTCTGAGAGACTACGTGTTATGACAGGGGAGCAAGTTTGTGGGGGATGAGTCTTACGACCTCCACGTGCCATCAATTGAATTCAGGCCCTCCTTCTAGTACCATTTCTTGACGGGCATAGGTGACACACCGTCAACTGGGAGAATAAATCCGGACCAAGGTTGTCTAATTAACCCAAGCCTTTTGGTGTAACCTATTCTGATGGTTTAATGGCTCCGTTAGCCAACTAGGGTCCTAAAACAAAGAGAAGAAATAAACTACTCTAAAGCTAAAAATATAATACTATATACTTTAATCTAATTATTTACAAGTGTTTCTAGAAATATAAACATGTGATTATAAACACAATATTTACAAATTGCAAGTTTTTTGTGAATGCCTTGTGAAATCAATGTTTGGTAATTGTTTTCGAAAGTAGATAAAGAAAGAACATATTTTTATATTTTATGTTTTATAATCTAAGATCGAAGAACTTAAAAAAAGATACTAATAAAACATGATTTGAAACAAGGATAGAGTAATGGTCAAAGCCAATTTAAACTGTCTTGTTTCACTAATAAATAAACTAATAACATAAATTAGATGTGAATAAAGCTTACCTGAGATTATTTTCATACTGTGTCTATGTCTTTGTGTGATCCAAACCTCTAGCTATCTTGTATGTGAGAGAAATCTGCGACAAACTTGTACTAACATCTCTTGAATAAACTCAAGGTGTTTATTGACAGTTCGGATATAAGACAGAGTAATAAAAATGTAGAACCAGTGATCTTGTGATTATGAATGATTATAATAAAAGAAATTTCAATGTGAAACATTCATTGGATACATCAACTAAACATCATAGATAAATCATGATATTAAAGTTGAAACAATGATCACATATATATTATATGAAACAACAAATTATAGACAAAATTTAAAGTATTGGATAAAATGGAACATTATATGTCATTGAGGCTAAGGCCATGCAACATATTAATATTCCAAAATATAATAGACAAAACATAAATGAAACAACTTCACTTTGGTCTAAAGCCAAAATGCAAATAGCTTGTCAATTAAGTTTTGAAGATAATTTTTCCATAATCTGTTCCAAGAAAAGATCATCCCTTTGCTAACAAAGTGAATAGTATTTAAAGTAACCTAGGATCACATACTCATATCTCACAGGATAGAGTTGGATCTCCAAAAATCAAGCACTAATACAAAAATAGTGGGTTGAAAAAACACTTATAACAGAGTTGGTTTATTAAAACAAGATTTTTATAAAACATCTAGAAAAATAAAACTACTAATCACTTAGGCATATAATTGAAAATATTTCCTCATGGTAATTAGCATCAACATCTCCAATTTCCTAAAAAAAAAACAATTTTAATAGATTAGAAAAACAATTGATCATAACTAATCACTAATTTTTATAAGAAAAGAGACTTGTCTACTGAATCGAAGATTATGTAGCCATTATTAATTTTATTAAATCAATTCAAACTTCAAATCGATTTATTCTAAATTAGATAACAAGAATCAAATGGAAGGATAATCAAATTATTTTACCATTTAAAAATTGACTAAAGAAGGATCAATCCGTTCAGAGTTTATTATTTTCTTGACATTAGTCGCAATTTTAACGACTATGTTTCTAGATATTTTGATATGTTTGGTCTCCCTGTCTGCATGCTCTTTGAGATCAAGTATTTCTTTCTTCAGCAAGTCATTCTGAGCAGTGAAGGTTTTAATTCTGGCCTGCAGGAGAGGGATGTCGATATAATATCGTTCAATCCATTCGAAACAACAATCACAGTGAACACGGGAGGTGGTAGGTCGATGAAGGACACAGTCGGCCATGGGTGCATTAGTCTTATCTATTGTTTTCTTTAGATTATGACTCATACCGGAGAAACCTTCTTTTCCTTTAAGGCATGGTGGAAAATTTGACACAAAATCAGATGGTTCAGTAGGACCGGTAATTTCGTTCCTGAAACCCTACAATTCTGGATCTTCCCGAACTAGAAAGTCTTCTATCTCATGATCTGAACCCTCATCGATCTCGATTAGAATGATCGAGCTCATATGAGTATCATTTTGGTTCCTTAGTTTCCTTGAAATTAGGTTACCTGCCTTCTTGTTCTTGAACCCTAAGTTTGTGCAATGTTGTTTTGGTCCTTTGCGAGGTTTCTTGACATCTGACTCAATAATAATGTTCAGGCTAGAATCAATATAAGGCACAAGAGGGTCAATTACCTTCAATTCAACAGTCTCTTTCTCAAGAAATCCTGTAGGTGAAGAATTACTCAACATCCCTACATGTAGAGGGTTTTTGTTGGTGAATTCTAGTCCATTGATTGAAATATTGAACTGGTTTTCAATCTGTCACTTTTTTAAGTTGGGGTTTGTTGTAGGAACAGTGAGGGAAAAACCATTCCTTATCAAAAAATTCTCCCAAAAGTCACCTACGATCAACAAGTGATGCATCAACAATATCTTAACCAATCTGTGATGGAACAAGCTTGAATAAACACCTTGTCATTTATATCTTTTGGAATTTTTATAGAGACTTATCAACAAATAAAATGGCATATCTAATTTGAAACCAATGAAATGCATGAGTAAGCAGATATGGTAGAGGAAGACGAATCCATATCGATCCTCACATGTCACAAATTGTTTTCGAATTAACAATAAACCATGCCACCTAAGTTTCACCAGGGAGATAGGGATACCTTTTCCACAACAGTTGATCTTCATGGGTGTCATAAACATACTCCACGAGACTCCTTCAATTCGGTCACTTTTGAACCACCTTTGACCCTTTAATGGAAGTCCTATCACTTTGCTAATGAACTCCTCCATCATTTCTAACTGTGTATCTCCAATTTTAGCTCTACAACCATCGAAGGTTTGTGTGAAATATTTAGCCACATGAAGATTATAACCCTCAAATTTATTAAGGAAAACATCCCAGCCATGGATTTTTAGGTCCTCAATCGCATCGTCATGAGAAAGTAAATCCTGACATCCATTCGGCTCCAAGCAAATGACAGGCGCCATGAAAAATGTAACTAGAGTGCAACAGGGGTTAGTCTGGATAGTTTTAGGTTTGAATCGTGTGAGAAACAGAAACAATTCCGAATGGAGAGTGGAGACATAAAAATAGCATAGCCTGTGTGTTATCATAACTCGAATAGTGGGCTTAAAAACCAGGGGTTTGATTGTAATCCTTACCATCCCTTGTGATGAGAGCCAAATGTATAGAGTACCGAAACTCTATGCATGTAATGAAAGGCTCATTAATATGTTAAGACAAAAAGGTGAGTTGAGGAAATGAGTACATTAGGTGTCTATTCACTTGCATGATTGTTGGTATGACCATTGAATTCATGACAGGACTATCAAAAATATCAAAGGCTCTTCACAAATTGAAAACTATCAAACCATTGAAATAATAATCATATTAGCACAAAAAATATGGGTCTAACAACCATTTTATAAGATTTGTGTTTCTATTTCATATGAATGGTTTGTTGAATGATATACCTAAGGCATAAAATTATTAAAAAAACAAGCCAAGTTTTATGCTTAATTCATGCTTGCAGTCATGAATTAAAGATAAAAAAATTGAAAATCGAAATAGTAAAATTAATGAAGTAGGCTTTAACCCAATCAGTCATAATAAACTCAGAAAAGTGTTTATAGACAGGTTGATGGAAGCTACAGAAAAATGCAAATTCTTTCAATCCTGTAAAAAATAAAAAACAATGTATTGCTGCCAACAGCTTCCAAGTAAAGGATATACTCTTGTGCATAATTCGGAGGATGAAAAAGAGGTGCATGGGTCAATGCATGCTTAAGAGCATAAAAATATTGTTGAGCAATGTCATCCCAGATGAAAGGAGTGTCTTTCTGCAACAATCACATAAATCCTTTGGTAATTTCATCGTAGTTACATATAAAATGGAAAACAAAGTTCACTTTCCCCTGCAAACTTTGTAGTTGGGTCAGATTATTGGGAGGTAAATCAAGAATAGCTTTAATTTTTAAGGGATCCACCCTAATCCTATCTTTGGAGACAATGAAACCGTGGATTCGACATGATTTGACAACAAATATACACTTGTGTGGGTTCAAACGAATACGGTAGAACCGACAACGAATAAAAATAGCCTGTAGATGACCAATATGGTCTAATCGAATGGATGGATGGGTAGGTAAATCATCGAGGTAAGGTTACATAATATGTTTGATATCATGGAAAGCATACGACATGGCCCACTGGATAGTAGCACCATCATTTTTGAGACCAAACGAGAGTTTTCGATAGGTGAAAGTTCCCCACGGGAAGATGAAGGTTGTCTTATGTTGATCAACAGGTAGAATGTCAATCTGGTTGTATCCTGAGAATCCATCCATGAAAGATAAAATAATGCTTCCAGTGCAATTATCAATGATTTGGTCGATGAAGGTTGTGGGGTAATTATCTTTTGGAAAAGCCTTGTTAAGATCCCTATAATCAACGTAGACACGAATGGTCCCTTTTTTCTTGGCGACCAAAACAATGTTAGAAACCCATTCTGTCAAGGGGAAGAGATAGATAAAGCCAAATTTTAACAATTTATCAACTTCTGCCTTTATGGAAGCGGTTTTCTTAGGATGAACTGAGCGGATCTTTTGTCAGACAGGTTTAACGACTGGGTAAGTTTTTATTTCATGCACAATGATCGAAGGATCGATCCCCAACATTTCCTAGTAGCTCCAAGCGAAGACATCGCAGAACTCTTTAAATAAGGCAGTGTAAGAAACCACTTCCTCGGGCGAACAATTAGGACGGAGATTAATATTTTCCATGATACCTTAGCTGATTGAAATATCAATAACAACCATAGAAGATATGTTTCCTAAATTCCCCTCAGAAATAGTATCCTGGGTAAGTATAGGAGATTGTGGAGAATCAATAACATTGGGGGGGGGGGGAAGATAGAGTTTATATCTTCCTAAATTTCTTTTAGAGGTGGAATAAAACAGGATTGATGATGGTTGTCATCCCAAGGTACTTTGTCAATGATAAGCATTTCCATAATGGATTTGTTGGAAGGAAAAATATGGGAAATGTAGTCAAAATCAAAAGACAAGGATTTCAACCAAGATGGCATCAAATAAGTGTTGGATGCCAATAGATGTTGGTCATCCATCGAGGGAGAGGCGGATTGAATAGTAGTGTATGAAGCCTTGGCTGGACTAAGTGGGATAGCATCACCCAATGCATCGAATTCTAACAGACTAGGCACAAGACATGGATCAGATGATTCTTGAGACTGATAGGCCATAGTCGAAATCATATTGATTATAGCAATATGTTGTGTGGTAGGAGAAAGTGGTGTAGGGAAAGTACCCATCAGGGAAGAGTATTTTAAAACACCTACGCCAATCCTTTCATACGTAATCTTATGATATACCAAGAAAGGAATATTGTTGGTGGCAGGAGTGCGAGCGTCGGGTGTACAGTAATCTAACTAGTCGTTAGTGACAATTTTTCCTTGATGAGGGAATTGTACACATTGAAACACCGATGAAGCAATGATAGTCATGGAATAAAATCAACTTAATCCTAATAACAAGTTGTAATCGAGGGGATCATCAACTACCTCAACATCAACAGAGACGATTTTGTCACTCAACTGAATAGCCAAGGACTGCAAGAGTCTGTGAGGATGAAAACCTCACCCATAGAATGCTCGCAACATCATAGGGGATTGGTTAAGTGCAGGTGATTTTAAGCCTTTCCAACAAGCTAACGAAATGACACAACTGAAATCTCCCTCATCCAAAATAGTGTGCTGAATGTGTTGGTTGTGAACAACAACATTAATTTGAAAAGCTAGTTGGTGAGAAACTCGTGACTTGAAATTTTCTAGGATAAACGTGATATTTTTGGAAGAATCAGGATAAATGGTGCCAATGGAAGCCATGTTTGTTCTACGTTGACTTGGGAAGTGTTGCAAAACTTCTAGCATGGACATAGCACATGGTGCTTGAGCCAAATTTTCAACGATGTTGTAGTTATGGGTGACACGTGAACTAGGATTAAAAGTAGATTTACGGATGGTGCTCTTTGGAGGGCGTAATATAGAGTTGAAAGTAGGTTTCTCTCTCTGAAGTGATCCAGATGGAGGACTAACGGAAGTGGTAGATGGAACTCGTAAAGACCCATTAGTGACCCTTTCTTTGTTAGGTTTATCTAGTGTGTCATATGTCATAGTGCGAGTGGTTAAATCAATCCCATTGAACATATAAATATGATCACTCATCGAGGCTTCATTAGGAGCGTGGCTGGAACTACCCCCTATGGGGCGGGTGAGTCCTTGAGAAACCAAAGATTTGTGTTGAGGAAATGTTTGTGTTAACATGGCAGGCTAGGAATTCCCTTTGAAAAGTTTTGCAACTTCGTCGCGATGTGGACAGTCAAGACTGTAATGATCGTCACTGCAAATAAGACATGGGAATTTCAATTTTCGTTGTGGTTGTTTTTCAGTAGCAGGCGGTGGAGTATGGATTTTTGGTTGTTCATTATTAATATTCCTTTTGCATTTATTCTTTGTCTTCTTCTTACCTCTGGATTTTTTTGAAGGGGCAGATTGAACTACATTCACCTTAGAGACTTGAGTTGGGAGTTAGGTAGAGGAGAGTGAGGTTGAACCAGGAATGGGTGTTGAAACAAAGAAATTTACTGTTCCGGATGACTGCGATGTATACTGGGTTTTGATGGTGTCGATGAATCCATTCCCATGTTTCGTGGATAAAGGTTTGGATGGATCAGTAGTGGCACGAGTAGCATTTGGGATCAACTCGTACAAAGTACTAGATTGTGAATAAACCAAATCTAAGTACTAAGCCCGGGAAATGGCTTCTTCCTCGGTGACTTCACCGCCCATGGAGACATCATGAGAAATTGGGGGTAAAAGAGATTTAGTAAACCATTCCTCCAATAACTGGTCAGGAATGATTTCTTTAATCAACCTTCATTGTCGTCTTGACTCATGAATATGATCAGAGATATGCATGGATTTGATTTGACAAAGGGAGGTCAAAAGTTCAGTACCCATATCGTAACAGATGGGTAATTGAAAGTGCATGAGAAAGGCCATGGAGAGGGAGTTGAAATCTTCAAAAGAACCATGTGGAAGTTCAATATACCACTTGGTTACTGAGCCCGTAAGTGTGTGCTCGAAGAGACGTAAACGTATGGAATCATCCATTAATGAGTTTGATGAGCACCATAAATGGAATGTCATCACATGGTTGTTTTCTCTAGGTTTACCATCAAACTTTGGGATGTCGGAAGGTAATTTAGCAGGAATCACTAGACAAAAAGGAAAATGTAGTATCGGATCATTAGTCAACCAAGACAAGTCTGGGAGATCCAAAGTTGCAAGGAAGGGTAATTGTCGGTTAACCTGAGGATGATACTGGTGTGACATAGGGACACCAGTAGGGCCATAAACAAATTGAGATGGGTAATTGTATCCAATAGTCCCTCCTACATACAGTTGGTGTTCACTAGGATAAATATGATTTGATGGTTGTTGAGGAACATTCATGAGTGGTGGAAATCCTGGTGGATTCTGAGGGATATAAGTCGGTTGATTATGTTGTGGAGGATAAATAGTTTTCACTTGAGGGGGATAAACAATATGTCCCTGAGGAGGTTACACATTAGCCCCATGGGGAGGATAAACATTAGACCCATGGGTAGGATAAACATTAGACCCTTGGGGATTTGGGACGCCTAGATAAGTTTGTTAGTAAGATAGTCCGGAAGGAACAGGATAGGATACTTCTTCTAGTGGGTTATGGTATGATTTCCCCCCAATGTAGGGTTGATTAAACATGCCTCCTGAAGATAATCCCTAGGATTGTGAAGAGTTTTCGGTAAAAGAAGGTTGCCCCCCTACCATACGTGGATTAACAACTGGGACTTGACCAGTAAAGGGAGTTTGTCCTAAGGAAAAAGCATGAAAAGGTGGTTCTCCCCCTAGAGGGGTAGGCCCATTATAGGATGGTTTTCCCCCGGGAGGTATAGGTCCACTAGATGGTGGTTTTCCCCCTGTTCAAATATGTCCCATAGTTGATTGTGTATGTCTGGAAAGGGTCTGCATTCTTTGGTGTAAGGATGTTCCAATAGGATCCTGAGGAACATGACGAGCTGGAGAGTGAAAAGGTGTGAAGGTGGGAGTAGCAATTGAAGTGACTTGGGTATGAGTAAAGGTGATGACTCCAACATTAATATGGACTTGTGCTGACATAACAACAAGATCGATGACCTATTCGATGGGGTGATCAATAGTTTGACCAGATGGTCCTACCTCAGCAGCGGGAATGTCATGAGGATTAAGAGGTTTTCGAATGTATTCAAAATAATCATAAAGATCACGTCCCGATGGATTCCTCCATAAAGAACGCGAATGTTTTTGATGTGTATCTACTATGGTAGTAGGACGAATGGGAGTCATATAGTCATCACCAAAAATTGGTTCTGTGGATCCCATATATGTCTCATTAATTGGTGTCAAAGGTAAACCTGAATTATTATTCTATAACATTCCCGAGCGAGTCCAATCGATCCAAGATTGATTCAATAGGAGTTGTTGACATAGGTGTAGTGTGAGGAGTGGTATTTTCAACCGTAACCAAGGCTCTTTATGAATTTTCTAACATAGGAGTAGCAACACTCCCTGCTTTAGAACGATTTTCTACCTCTCCACGGTAGGTGTCTTCTGATGAGTTAGGAGATAATGGTTGGTATCCTTCTTCTATAGGCAACCCTTGCATCCTATGTGATCGGCAACGACCTTTATCATCTACAGGATCAATTTTGACGAACTACTAAAATAACAGTACACGCTAAAAAAATCTAGAAATACCAACAAGCAAACAAACCTTCTCTCGATGACTGTACTAGTTCGTGATGAAATCCAACATCGTGTGATCAAGTCAAGAAGGGGATAGGATATGAGTAGGTGGAATAGTTACGATGGCGACTTGCTTAACGGACTTACGCCTTGGTGCAAGTTTCCACACAATAATTGTGGATTTACCCTCCAAGCAGCCCAAGTGAGTTTTACCACCGTCTGTTCCAGGTACAATGAAGACTTCCCTTCACCTTCACCTTTTGTAAAGAACCTAAAGTTTATAACTACTAAGGACACCAACTCACAGTCATCCCCTGGGAGGGTACATTCAACAGTCCAGTCTAAACGTATGGGTAGGATAACAAGTCTAAAATCCTTCAAGAGAATTGAGGACAAGTGGACCGGTAGAACTCCAAAGGACCCCAAACGGATTCAGAATTCACGAAGCACCAAGACCAAATGAAAAAAGTTGAACCTCAAGAAGAACCCCCAATATACGATTTGACTACTATGAATGGTTAAAACATGGAGGGATAATATATGTAACTCTCCTGAACGCGACCTTGTGCATAACCCATGTGTGAGAGAGGGATCCCAGATAAGCTTATACGAAAATTGGATTTTCTCTCTTTATCGCAGGATGCTAATGTTTTATTTGAATTCTTTGGACAGTTGTGCTCACAGCCTAATCCAAAGTGTCAATCCTAGTCTAATGTTGGTGGAAGAATCTAAAAAGAAAAAGTTTCTAGATCAATTTTAATTAGCATTGATTTTTGTGGTTGTTCTTTACTCAGAGTTGAATGAGAGTGAAACTGGTGATTTTAGGACTCAATTCCCAAAAATACCTAATAAAAAATAATAAACAATCTTTTCTTTCAATGAATTTCTATTTATCGGAAGGAGAAGAAAATTTCATTTTCACTATCAAACACAAAAATGCAAAGACTTCATGAATTGTTCTCAATCAAGAATCCAATTCAATGCTAAAATATTTAGAAAATGATCCTAATATCCAAAAGCCAATCGTGAAAATATATCTCTTTGTTTAAATATGAATTGTAATCGACTTGATCTAAAGCTTCTTATGCCAACCAGATTTCACTATTTGCAAGTTTCAAGCAATTGGAAGAAAACATCATATAAACAAAAAGCACACTCTCACTATGATCATACAAGAAGCAAAACAAAGCCAACTCTTCCAAAAATAAAATCAAAAATCAAACAAGAGGAATTGCTTGGAAAGATAAATCAAAGATCAAATGGAACAATACACACACCCATGAACCTCCTTGTAAAAACTTTCATGCAATCATATAAACGAGAAAGTAAAAAACCAACTCTAGATATCAAAGAGGAGGAGTGATTCCAAACAAGGAAAAGTGGTTTCAATATCTTTTAAAAAACCAAACAAAACATCAAAAACCCTTAGAAATTAAATGGTTGCAAGTTTTATAGAAGACACATACTGATGGAAAAAGTCCTGAGTAAGAAAGAAAACCAAAAATCACACCCAAAAGAGGTATCCCACTGATTTCCAACAGAGAGGAAAATTGATGCTCTGGTGATATAGGCACCAGAGAGTTGCAACGCTCTGTAAATAAATGTAGGGGACTTCCAAGATTTAAATCAGCACTCTGGATGTAATAGAAGGGGAGCGTTTTTTTCTGAGAATGAAAAAATGTCAACCCAGAAAAAAACAACTCAGGAAAACTTAAATATTAGCGTGTGCATGATGACTTCAAGACTAACAACACATCTAAAAACTAAAAAAACACATTGAATAGGATATGAAGACATTCAAATAATAAAACAAGACCAAGGAAGGAAACCAAAACTAAAAGCTTCGATCCCAAGTGGAGTCTCCAATTTCTGTTGTACGAAAATTCCCCTACAGACAGATGAATTCCCTCTTGGATCTTAGACCCCTATGACCAAGACAGAAAAGTGCTAACTTTGAACACTAACTTTCCTTTAAACATATATAATCTAGTCAATAGAGAAGAGGAAGAAATTAAGAGTACCTTTTCACGAAGTTTGTCCTCGCTCAGACCAAGGAGAACTTGATCTCCAAGCCTTTTAACGAGTCCAGCAATCCAATAAACAGAGAAGACAAAGCATACTTTATATTCTACCATGATTAGTTTGAAGCCAAATTTATCCAAAATACAAGCTCTTGCAAATGTACACAATGTTGAAGGAAACAGGCCAAGCACATGTATTAATGAGAACAAAATAAGGTGCTTACAAAGTGTAGATGCAAATGTAGCAGCCTCAACAAGCTCTCCTTGTCCAACCCCTTGATCGAACAATCCACAATCAAAATGACAATACTTTTCACTGATTATTCTCCTCCTTTTCACCATGAGAATGCCTCCTTATATAGGCTTTGAGAGGCATAACCACCTTAGATATTCTTGGGATAAGTTGAGGATATTACTCCATTAGTTGTGGAATTTCCCTTAGATCCATCTTTAAACTTGTATTCAAGACAAACTGACTTAGATAGTTCTCATTTGTCTTTAGAGATAAGGGGGATTTGTCCCCAAGATTTACTCAATAGATCGATGCTCCCTCAAAGTGGGACACAGAGCGTTGTAGCACTCCCTGCTAATAGGAAAAGGAGTGCTAACACTTCTTGAAAGTGGAGAGGGGAGCGTTGATCTCCAAAAATTATTTTATGATGGTAATTTCTCAAGGTAAAATTTTGTACTCTTTTCCAAAAGATATATTGTTGTCTTCTAATGAATCTTAGAGGATATCTCAAGTGTTCTTACAATGTCATCCGCGATGTGACACACACGAGATGACAATATGATTTCTGCGACACTTGCGACATAAGTGTGACACTTGAGATAGTTGCGATAATGAAAATGAGACATCATCGAAGTGAGTAATTTTGATGTGTAACAATAGACACTGGCTTATTACTTACCATTCTATAGATGACAGAATTGTTTACATGGGAAATGATATATCATGTAAAGTTGTGGGAATTGGTAGCATTCAAATTAAGATGTTTGATGGATCTATTAAGATACTAAATTATGTGAGACATTTACCTGAGCTTAGAAAGATCCTAATCTCTTTCGAAGTCTTAGATACTCGAGGACATAAAAGTACTGCTCAAGGTGGATTTATGAAGGTATAAAAAGGAATCCTACTGGTTATGAAAGCGAAGTAGGTTGGAACCCTGTTTCAGTTAGAAGGAAGAACCGAGTCAGATCATGCGACAACTGTATCCGAGAATGACAATGATCTTGTTCGACTATGGCATCAATGATTGGGCCATATGAGCGAAATAGGATTGAAGATATTATCTGATCGCAAGTTACTTCCTAGTCTAAAGTATTTAAAGTTAGATTTCTGCAAGCACTGTATTTATGGAAAATAGAATAGACAGAAATTTAAAACCGAAAGACACACCAGTGAATGAATCCTTGATTATATCCATTCTGATGTTTGGAGACCATCCCCTACTATTTTGTATGGAGGATCATCATACTTTGTTACCTTTATAGATGATTTATCTAGGAAGGTGTGGATCTATATGCTGAAAAGAAAGGATGATGTGTTTACTATTTTGAAACAGTTTAGAGATTTAGTGGAAAAGAGCACCGGTAGGTCCATTAAATGTTTAAGAATTGATAATGGTGGTTAATTTACGTCAATGGAATTTCATAACTATTGCAAGGATTTTGGGATTGATAGGCATAAAACCACTTCCTATACTCCTCAACAAAATGGAGTTGTTGAATGCATGAACATGGCTCTTCTAGAGAGAGCAAGGAGTATGCTTAGTAACGCCAACTTGCAGCAGGAACTGTGGGATGAAGCAGTGACTACAGCCTGTTATTTGGTGAATCAATCACCATCAACAACAATAGAGTGCAATATTCATAAAGAGGTATGGAAAGGTCACCCTTGTAATTATTCTAATATTAAATTTTTTGGTTGTGAAGCCTATGCTCTAATTCTGAAACATCAACATTCTAAAATAGATACAAAATAAAAAAGGCTTATCTTTGTTGCATATGGTGATGGTATTAAGGGGTACACATTGTCGGAAACTACTACCCATAAGATCACCATTAACAAAGATGTAATATTTGATGAATCGTCTCTCATCAAATCAGATGTAGACGTTCAAATGAAACAAGTAGAAGTATCGAAATATCAACAGATTTAGCTTGAAACTCATTCAACTACAGATGAAAGTGAACATGAACAAGTTTTTGAAGAGGTTCATGAAGAGTTTTTTGCAGAGGAAAATATGGATGATGATGACAATCAACAGATTGTGGATGAGCCACAAATTTCCCTAAGGAAGTATAAACGGGTCAGAGTTCCTCCAAGAAGGTATGATGATTTTCTTTCATCAGTTTCTTTAAGTACTAATGATGATGAAACTTCGTGCTATGAGGAAGTTGTGGAGGGTTCTAACCATGAAAAATGGAAAGAAGCAATGAAGGATGAAATGCATTCTTTAGCGAAGAATGCTACATGGGACCCGGTAGAACTTCCAAGAGACAGGGAAACTGTAGGTTGCAAGTGGGTCTACAAGCTGAAGAAGGGTGTTGATGATAAGGTACAAAGGTACAAAGCAAGGCTGGTTGCAAAAGAATATTCTCATAAATAAGGTATTGACTTTCATGAGATTTTTTCACCATTTGTTGAAATCGTTTCAATTCGAAGTATGTTAGCATTGGTTGCATTACTTGATTTGGAGTTGGAGCACCTAGATGTTAAGACTTATTTCTTACATGGATATTTGGATGAGGATATTTACATGGAACAACATGAAGGGTTCGTTCAGAATCACAACAAGAAATTTGTTTCGAGACTCAAGAAATCATTGTATGGTCTGAGGCAGTTGCCCAAACAATGGTACAAGAAATTTGACTCTTTCATGATGAGCCAAAGTTATACAAGGAGTGAGTATGATCATTGTGTTTACTTTAAGAAATTGAATAATGGCATATTCATTATCTTAGTATTTATGTTGACGATGTGATTTTAGAAAGAAAAAACATAACCGAGATCAACAAGTTAAAGGCTCAAATGGATAGGATATTTGATATGAAAGATCTAGGAGAAGCAAAGCAGATTTTGGGCATGCAGATATTCGGA
The DNA here is from genome assembly GCA_000966675.3 of Picea glauca. Classification (NCBI taxonomy): domain Eukaryota; kingdom Viridiplantae; phylum Streptophyta; class Pinopsida; order Pinales; family Pinaceae; genus Picea; species Picea glauca. The sequence goes on along the minus strand of JZKD02S2245465.1, from coordinate 139,786 downwards.
GATAGAAGGAATGGTAAGATTTGGTTTTCACAACAAAAGTATGTCGAGAAAATAATTTTGAGGTTTGGTATGAACAGTGTCAAACCAGTTTGTGTACCTTTAGCTTCCCATTTCAAGATTTCTTCAACTTTATGTCCTAGTACAAAAGAAGAAAATGAGCATATGTCTCGAATATCGTATGCTAATGCAGTAGGAAGTTTTACATATGAGATGGTTAGTACAAGACCATACATTACACATGCAGTTGGGGTTGTCAGCAGATATATGGAAAATCCAGGTAGAGGGCACTGGGTAGTAGTGAAATGGTCGCTTTGGTATCTGAGGGGAACAAGTGATTATTGTATCACCTATAACGATGGTCATGAGTTAGTCTCTGGATATGTTAATTTTGATTTTGTGGGTGATTTGGACAAAATGAGATCAAATTCGGGATATTTATTTACTCTTGTAGGTGGAGCTATTAGTTGGATGTCAAAGCTATAGAGCATTGTTGTTTTATCCACTACAGAAGCAGAATACATAATTTCTTTACATGCTTGCAAAGAGGCAGTTTGGTTAAAATGTTTGTTGGGTGAGTTTGGAAGGATGCAAGACAAAGTAAAGCTACTTTGTGATAGTCAAAGTGCTATTCACTTGGCTAAGAATCCAGCCTACCACAATAAAACTAAACATATTCTTATTAAGTACCATTTTGTAAGACGGGTCATCGATGAAGGTGGAGTTTCTCTTGAAAAGGTTCATACAAAAGACAACTGTGCAGACATGTTCACAAAACTAGTACTTTTAGAGAATCTACAATGGTGGTTGGCTTCTCCTGGCTTGCAGAAAAGGTGATGAACACAAGAATGAGCAAAGGGTATCAGGTTAATTGTTGTCAAGGTGGCGATTGTTGGAATTTGGTGACAACGAATTCCTCCAGGAATGGATTTTAGATCCTATTATTCAGCATTGGTTGTAACCAATGAGACCGAGTTATAATATGGGTGAGAGCACATTCAATAGTTAGTTATTATGTAACTGTGTATTTCTATAAATTCGTTTATTCCGGTAAAGGCTAAGAGTGAGTGAAATGTATGAGTGACGCTGTTGTAAATCCCCATGATCTGAATAATAAGACAACAGATACCTTTGCTTGGTGGACATATCCCAAATCTGGGGTGAACCACGCAAAATTTGTGTTTGTTAATCTGCATGATTTTTTATTGTCTTATGTGAATTTTGTTTTCCACATTTGCAATTCTAATATTTATAACTTAACCTTCCAACCTTATTAAATTCTAGACAAGAAGTTTCTTACTCGACGTAAATGGGTTCAAGGTAATTTCATTTTCCACTTCCTCGGTATTACATTTAATGTTGTAAATTCTAAGGTTTGTTGTTGGTTGAAACTTTAGATTTTGGTTAAAACTGTAATGGATGATCTGTTATCCTATTGAAAAAAAAAACTTTGCAAATTTTTAAAAATATATCCCTTACCTACCAGTGGCGCTCACATTATGTTTCTACATCTAATATGGTGATCTACAACTTTGGAAAAATGTATGTTGCAGTCCAGAATATAATAAGAAATTCTCTACAAATAAAATATTGTCTATTGTAAGAGAAAAAATATTTAGAATGCGAACTACAAGAGCTGCATGTGTAAATATTTGTTCTTCCCATTTTTATTATTTCCGTCTCTGACTTTATATTACAGTTTAATTGGGATTCGACTTTTAATTTCTAAAAAAAATAATTGTCCCGGTTAACTTCCCTCGACTTACATGTGTTTCCGAATTAAGCAGTGATGCACTCAAATTTTTCAGTTACTACTAATATATTGGCCGCACCATGAATAAAGTTATTTGACAAGTGAAGCTTGCCTTAGTGGATAATCACAAGGATAGTTTAGTGGTGAGTGGGATTAAAAAAAAACAATCTAGTGATCTTTTATGAATTTAAAAGGACATTGTCGAATGATTTAAAATATGTTTAGATGATCATTGATGGAATGCCCGCGCTATTTCCATCTTAAAAATAGGACATGTTGAGTTTAAACCTTGCGCGCGCCGGTTTATATGTTTTTCATGACGTTTTAGAGTTCGACTTATTTCGCTCATAAATTTGATGGTGAGGTCTTAGACCCTAGTGAAATTTAAGTTTGAATGTAGTTACCTGCGTCGATGATTAGATGATTGATTAGAGTGTTGCGTTTATATATTTCAAATAAAGTAAGACAATTGAATATTTAGACTTCTCACGAAAAGGAATCATTGAATAGAATGATAGATTTTAGATGTTTAGTTTTGCTAATTAGTTATTGATTGATGGTTTTTAAAATCAGTGGTCTCTTTCACGTTGAAAATTTAAGGTATTGAATGAAGTATGGAATAATATTTAGAATTCCTTGCTTGTGCGGGTTGAAGGGGTCAATTTAATGATTAGTCGACGATTATTTACTTCTTACACCTTGAAAAATGTATTGTGTCAATGATTGTGGATATTTATAAATCACTAGCCATGGAAGTTATGTTAATTATGTCAGTTTATTAGATGCATTTTGCGCCTTCCTAATCGTTGATGAAGTTATTTAGCATGGTCGTTTATATTTTTTATTTGAGTAAATGTTGTAAATTGCGTCAAGCTTCATGAAGTGCTAACATGTTATGCATTTTTATGTTTATATTCGGCATGAAATTAATCATGTGATATCGTCGAGTTGTGTCGGGATGACTTATTGTGATGTTTTGTCTTAATCCTACAAAACAAAATATTACTTATTGTACATATTTTGTCCTATAACAGTTGGGGCCTTTACATATGTTATCAGAGTCGGTTCGACCCACAACTTGGGATAACTACGACTTCCATAGTTAGGCGCTTCATTTTAAAATGTTGCCTATTAAATTTAATTGTATTCGTGCAGGTAATCATGGTTAAAGGAGGCCGCGGAGACAGACGATGGGGTTCTAGGGGAGGAGGCGTGACACCTCCAGCAGAATCCATGTCTGAGGGGTCTAACCCCCTAGGGAGAAGAACAGGTTGTCAGACACGAACATATACATGTGGGTGATGTGGTTGGGTTGATGAGGTCTTTTCAGAGGATGTCAGATGCACTTATCAACCATTTGGATAGAGATTAGGCTAGGGCGTCGGAACCTCCTGAGGGTCCACCACGCGCCCTGACCAGTACTGGTAGCATTCACCGTGAACTCAAGAAGGTCAAGTTTCTCGAGTTCTTTGGTGACATGGATGGCGCAGTCATTGAGGAATGGTTGGAGAATATGGCGATGTGCTTTGCACTTCGCAACTATACGTCCAACATGAAGGTCTATATGGTGTTCTTCCAACTGAAGGGGAGCACTCTTGTATAGTGGAAGACACTCTTGTTGCAAATGAACATGTTTTTTGAATACATGTCATGGGAACTATTCAAGGAGCGGTTCCGTGAGAGGTATTTTCTAGAGGAATTCATTGAGTGTTAGCTCAATAAGTTCAACACCTTGTGACACAACGGCCATATGATGCCCGAGTATGAGTCTCGTTTCATGGAGCTGCTTCGGTATGCTCCCCACCTGAATATCGAGAAGCTTAGGTTCAAAAATTTCATGCTCGGCCTTAATGTCAGCATTCGTGCAAAAGTGAGAATTTTGATGCCTCAAACCTTACACAATGTTGTCTAGAAGTCCCTCATAGTTGAGGAGGAGTTCATTAGCGGGGGCCAGAAAAGGACTCCAGTGAGACTAGTGGGATAGGTGACATCTGGTGGGCAGCAGCATTAGACACCAGCTAGACATCCACTAGGATATCAAGTCACTCTGAGAAAATCCACATTAACTACACCATGACAATCGACACCTTAGTAGCAGACTCCTTATAGAGGACCACGGCACCAGCAGCAACGTCAACCACAACAACAATATTTTAGGCCCGTTCAGCAAAACAAACCAGGGTTCCAAGACGGTGGGTTGTCAGCTTCTACTTCAGGGACCATGAGTACTGGACCAAAGACCAGGTGTTGGACATGTGGAGAGCCACATTGCTAGTGTGATTTCCTAGTTGAGAGGACCAGAGCATATGGATCAACCAGAATCACTACCGTAGGAGATTTGAGAAAGGCCCATCAGATTCATGCAGCAGTGAATAACCGCCATTCTGAGCACCAGTCTACTTTGCTCGAGATGTTAGGTACCATCACTGACCAAGCCCTTAGTATTTTTATAGATCCAGGTGCTACAGAGAGCTTTATTTCTAATTCAGCGCTAAAAATAAGGTAAATGAAGTCAAATAGGATGAGTTTAGTTACATAGAAATGGCTTCGAGAGCCAAACAAAAGGTTGGAGGAAAGGTTACATGTTGTAGTCTTAACCTGGAAGATTTTGTCACGAAATCCAACCTGTATGTCACAATCTTAGGATCTTATTACACTGTGATCAATATGGACTTGTTGGAGTTGCATGAGGCGATATTCAACTGTAAGACAAAACGATTGAGTTTTAGTAATGATTAGGGACAAAGACGTGTCATTGTAGGAAGGAACCAGGGAGTTTCTCTGAGGTTCATCTCTTCCCTACATATTCAAAAGAGTGTGCACAAGGGATGCACACTTTATGTGATCCTTGCGCTGAACGAAAAGGGCGTGACAAAAGGACTAGAAAACCTTTCGGTAGTATGAGAATTTGCAAGTGTCTTCCTAGAGGAGTTATCAGGGTTGTTGCCTGAGAGGGAATTGAAATTTACTATCGACCTAAAACCAGGAACATAATCGATGGAAATAATGCCTTATCGAATGTCGACCCCTGTGTTACAGGAGTTTAAAATGCAGCTAAAGGAGTTGTTGGACCTAGGACTTATACATCCAAGTGTGTCACCATGGGGTGCACCTATTATTTTCATACGAAATAAGGATGGGTTGTTGATGCGCTACATCGACTATCGTCAATTGAACAAAGAAACGATCAAGAACCAGTATCCGCTGCCAAGGATAGACGATTTGTTTGATTAGATGAAGGGCACGACAATGTTCTCGAAGATTGAATTGATATCAGGGTATCACGAGTTACGGACCAAGGAGGAAGAAATTCCTAACACCTCCTTTAAGACGAGTTTTGGACATTACAAGTTTATTGTTTTACCATGTGTACTGATGAATGCCTTAGGGGTATTTATGAGTTTGATGAATGAGGTGTTCCTTGAATAATTGGACAAGTTCGTCGAAGTATTCATTGAGGATATTTTGATATAATCTTGGATGATGGAAAAACATGACGAACACTTGCGCTTGGTACTACAATGTATCTGACATAAAAGATTGTTTGGGAAACTGTAAAAATGTTTATTTTATCAATCGAAGATTCATTACTTAGGGAATGTCATCTCTGGTGAAGGTATCATTGTGGATCTAGCGAAGGTCGAGGCTATTATGGAATGGTTTGCGCTGACAAACGTTCCAGAAGTGCATAGCTTCATGGGTTTAGTGAGATACTATCGACAGTTTGTCGAGGGTTTTTTGAAGATAGCAAATCCGATTACAGAATTGCAGAAGAAGAACAAGAAGTTTGTGTGAACTGAGAAATGTGCGGAAGCATTTTAAAGGCTCAAGGAGATGTTGATGACAATGTCGATACTAAAGGACCCTGATATGGATGAGGACTTCTTGGTATGCACTGAAGCATCCAAGGAAGGCTTAGGCGGAGTCTTGATGTAAGATGGTCGAGTTATCGCTTACATATCGAGGAAGTTAAGAAGGTATGAGAAGAACTATGAGATGCACAATTTAGCCATTGTGTATGCCTTGAGAGTGTGGAGACACTACCTTATTGGACAAAAATTTGAACTAAAAACGGACCACTGTGGTTTACAACATATTTTTACACAAAGCGACTTGAATGCACAACAAAGGCGTTGGTCAGAATTAACATCCCGCTCCTGTGCACACCTGATTGGAATTATTCTTTGAGGACACTTGCGTGCCAGTGATTTGTTTCATTATATGATTGATTGTTTTGCTTATGGATTTTGATAATGTTGTAATGTGTTGATATGCATTTTATTATATCGCTATCGATAGGTTCTATTGACTGGTTTTTAATGAGTGTGAAGGACTCTGGACCGATTGAGGATGTTGATGGCATCGATGGACCTCCTTGGACTTTGGATCGAGTCAGGGAGTGGATTATTATGGTTTTTGTGTTTTTTATATTGCATATGTGACATATGACGAGTATATTATGATTTTGATTTTGGATCCCTGACATGTTTCGTTGATGGATGTAGGCTGATGATAGCTTGCTAACCAGACTCACATTTGGAGTAAATGGGTCATGCATGACAACCAAAGATATTGAGGAAGAGGTGTGGCAGCAACCCTGCCACTACCTACTAGCACTCTCATCGTGGCTCGAACTGTAGCTTAACGATTACCTAGTTTGAGAAATCCACGATTCCGCGAGGGTAGATCGTGACAGTCACTCACAATGATTATAAAGGGCACGCAATAAGGTAGGGTCCTTATTGCTTAGAGGCCCTTAGTCTTCCAAAATAAGTCAAAAGGTGAATGGCATCCTTGGAGCACGTAGTGCGTCTTGAAGGGCATGTCGCGTAAATAAAACATGAATGTAGGCGACTGACACCCTTGGAGCATGTAGTACGTCTTGAAGGGAACGTCGCAGTTTTCAAACATTGGTGAGTCAATGAACCTAAGAACCCAAAAAACTACGTCTCCTTAGGACCTGCTCCACCTTAAAATAAATATTGCATGAGTAAGGTTTTAAAAAAAAAAAGAGAAATTTATAATAATTTCCCTTAAAAACACTTTTGTTGAACCTAGTGAATTTAAAGTCTAGCTCTAAGTAGGACTTCAAAACAAAGAAAAAACTAAATGAACAATTAACAAAGGGGCGGGATGAAGAAAAGTGAAACATAAATAATTAATTTAAAATTTTTTAATTCAAGATTAAAAATGTTTAAAGGGTTAATTGTTGGCTAAGTACAAACTTGCTAATTCTGAACTTAGACAAAAAACGGGAAACTTAAAGACAAAAGGAATGTGGAACATAGAAGGGAATATAGCCTAGAGAACTTTCTAATTTCGAACCCAACTAAGATTTAAGAAAGGCGTCAATCATTCAAGGAATGTAAGGGAATAAAGGCACATCGAGGAGCATTTTTAGGAACGTTTTTAGGTGGGTGAGGGATATTGGCATTTTAACTTAATTAATTAAATGAATTTCTAGTGCAACTAATGCATCCGGGGACAAGTGTACGGGGGAGAATTTTCCTAATAATAAATTAATAAGAATAAGTTAATATGTCTTTGGAAACAACTCACTAAGAAAACTCTATAAAAGAAATGGAAGAGGATGGGGAAAGGGGACGTCTGGTATGCGTAAGGTTATGTTGTCGGATTTTATTCTTGATTGATATTTCTGGTGGGAGTTGGGACACCCAGCTCGAATAACGAGTGGTAGCTTGACCTTGCGAGGCGATCTGGGAGCTAGCTTTCTCTGGTTTGTGTGTGTGTCCCCTTTACATCTTGGGGGATGAGGGGGCAGAAGAGTACCCCTAGCGTTGGCTGGGAGGTACCGGTGAGGTCTCAGCAGTTAGGGAGCATAAGTTGGACAGAGCGCAAGCATGGGACGACGACTTTGGGATAGTCATCATCGGGCATGGTACTCCGGGTAAAACTGTTATTTATATTGTGATTAATTTATGCTTGCATGGTTGTGTTGGTTGGATGACATTTCTTGTCATGGGTTCTCTGGCATATGTATTTTTATGATTATTGCAACAAATGTATTGTGGATCTCAATATATTGTAATCTGAAATAAAAGTAAAACTAATCTGATGATACATTCAGTGGACAATCTATTGTGTTAGTAATAAATTTGATTTTTACTTCCATTGGCGGGTAAGAAGTTGGTTGTATAGATCTTCTGTAGCCAGATGTTTTTGTTATCCTTCATCTTGTTCACACTCAGATTGAGATTTACGCCCAGAGCCGTCCATGTTTATTTTTATTTTTATTGAGATTTACGCCCAGAGCAGAGCAGAGTTACCATGGCGCCCAGAACATCCGCTCATCCCCCTTTTTCATTTTTTTCTCAACAACGATTTCCTGGTGTTTTTTAGCCCTTGTCCTTCTTTTACGCAGCTAAAATGTTGCCTCACTGCATTGTAAATCTTATGCATCACTCTTTCCCTTCCAAGATCATTTTTGGTCCAGACCTCTCTGCATTTCCTAGGGACTTCCCAGGGACCTCGGGCGATCTCATTCAGAGCTCTTTAATGTTTTAGTTACCTCTGCAATCCGCCCAGCATTCCAGCGGTGCCTCAATGATTCAGTCATCCTCTGCATTTCACCGGTGATCTGCCTCTGCGATGAGGTTTTCTTTTTACTCTGCATTTATTTATCCCTGGTAGCATCCCTTAGTCTCTCGCTTGGGGTGAGATTCGTGCCTGCTCTCAGTACAGTGTGCCTCTCTCCTTGGTGTCTTGGATGGACGCTAGTCGGTTTGAGGGGAAGCGCTGTTAGTAATTGATTGAATATTTTTAAATGCGTTTTTAAACCCGGTGGATCACTATGCCTCTGACACTTGTTACACTCTGATTTCTTTTTATCAATTGCGCGTATGGGAGCGCTCTGAACGAACGTTTCTCCCCTTTCCTTATTGGAGCCTTCCAACCCGTCAACCCAATCTTTTTGTTAGATTACGTACGCCTTTGGGAGCACGACGAACCTCGACTGACAATGACAACTATGATGGAGCTCGTTATTTGTAATGCAGTGGAAGAATCGAAGCGTCCTGAGTGTTGTCCTTCTGCGTTTGCATTCTTGTTGCTTGTTTTTACTCTCAGTCAATCGCGCCCAGGTCAGAGTCACTCCAGGAGGGTTTCCATTTGTTCACCCTTTCAGAGCACAGGGATTCCTCTCCACGATTTCTTCCCAGCTTGGATATCCTTTCTCAGTGTCTCGACCGCGCCTCCCTCTGCGCCTGGTCTATTATCGCAAAAGCGGATTGGGGCTGAGCGAATCTCGGATGTTATATCTCTCTCATTTTTCCTATGGTTTTTTTCGTTGACTGTGTTCCCAGTTTTAAATTAATTCTGTGAGCGATTTTCAGTTTTAGTTGAGTGAGAGACACTTTTATAACTTACCCTTCCCACCTTAGTAAATTCTAGACAAGAGGTTTCTTACTCAACGTAAATGGGTTCAAGGTAATTTCATTTTCCACTTCCTCGGTATTACGTTTAATGTTGTAAATTCTAAGGTTTGTTGTTGGTTAAAACTTTAGAGTTTGGTTAAAACTGTAATGGATGCTCTATTATCCTATTGAAAAAAAAAAACTTTGTAAATTTTTAAAAATATATCTCTTACCTACCAGTAGCACTCACATTATGTTTCTACATCTAATATGGCGATCTACAACTATGGAAAAATGTATGTTACCGTCCAGAATATAATAAGAAATTATCTGCAAATAAAGTATTGTCTATTGTAATAGCAAAAATATTTAGAATGCCAACTACAAGAGCTGCATGTGTAAATATCTGTTCTTCCCGTTTAAATTATTTCAGTCTCTGAGTTTATATTACATTTTAATTGGGATTCAGCTTTAATTACTAAAAAAAAAAGATGTTCCGGTTAAATGGTTGGGTCTTAGACCCTTGGGTGATTTAAGTTTGAATGCAGTTACCTACGTCGATCATTAGATGATTGACTAGAGTGTTGCGTTTATAGATTTCATATGAAGTAGGACAGTTGAAGATTTGGACTTCTGGCGAAAAGGAAGCATTGAATAGAATGATAGATTTTAGATGTTTAGTTTTGCTAATTAGTTATTGATGGATGGTTTTTAAACTCAATTGTCTCTTGCGCATTGAAAATTTAAGGTATTGAATGAAGTATGGAATAAGATTTAGATTTCCTTGTTTGTGCGCGTTGAATGGGTCAATTTAATGATTAGTTGACTATTATTTACTTCTTTCTCCTTAAAAAAAATGTATGTATTGTGTCGAATGATTGTGGATATGTATAAACTGCTCGCCATGGAATTTATGTTACATATGTCGGTTTATTAGATGCATTTTGCGTCTTGGTATTGTTGATGAAGTTATTTAGCATGGTCGTTTATATTTTTTTATTTGAGTAAATGTTGTAAATTGCGTCAAGCTTCATGAAGTGCTAGCATACCTATGCCTTTTTATGTTTATATGTTGCGTGAAATTAATCATGTGATATAACAATTTATTTCATGGGAATTCCATAGTTTGTAATTAGATAGGTATCATTGTAATAACATGTATGTGCCTTATTATTGCTTCACTGTAACTAATGTGTTATTGACTATTCGCTTAATTGACAACACAAATAAAAATATCCTTATGGCGTTTTAAGGGGCCTAGTTAGTTTCATTACATATTGATGAGTTATATCAATGAATCATATGTATTAGTTGGATTTTAATTGTTTTATATAGATGATTTATAATTGAATATTTATATAATTGATTTATTTGAATTTGAATTACGATTTGTGCTTGATATAATCACTTAATGTGCAAGATGCGCAACTTCAAAGTGAGACAAAAAATATGAATTTACTTGTACTCCATTTTGCTTCATTAGATATATTTTTTAGAATTAATGTTATTTATAAATTAAAAAGAAAATAAAAGAAAAATGTAACTTGTTTAGGACTAATTTTGGGTCTCTTACATCCCCAAAAGTAACAATGACACTACAGGGTTGAGACTCATAAAAAACATGACACTTCGACATATATGGCCAGCCTAACATAGCATCAAAAAATTGAAGTCGGGAACTGTTGATTTTAACCTTGTACAATATTTACCGCAAACAGATATTCAGTAAAAGAACAAAAAAGATACAATGTCAAATACAAACATTACACAGAGATTTTTCCCCTGGAAACCAAAACTAGGAAAACCAGCATATTCTATATTTTCATTGTGTTACATTGTTTGCAATACAATATACATATAGGAGCTAGTGGCATCCAAAACCCTAACCCAAATGACTTGGATTAGTCAACAACCCTAATTCCTTAACCGGAAATAGAAAACCATCGGCAAACAAACCATGTGCTGAAAAACCATCTATATATGTGACACGTTTCCCAAGGTAGAAAATTTTTTCTACCACCTAAATATGCAGGTATGTGTTATACTCGTTCAAAGAATATAACACATACCCAACATTCTCCCACTTGTTTTTTTCTTTGCATAGAAGGGGTTAAAGGGTTACATAGTCAACAATCCACAACAGCAATGCCCATGGATCCTCTACACCAAGAGAACTTCTTAGTGCTCACAGATTTTGTTAATGAATCTGCAACATTCTTCAAAGTGTCCACCTTCATCAGCAATACTTTATTTTCTTCAACCATGTCTCTCACAAAGTGATATTGAATATCCATATGCTTTGTCTTTGAATGATGAGTTCGGTTCTTCGCCAGAAAAATTGCACTCTGACTGTCACAATCTATCCTTACAGCTTGATGTACCAACCCAATACCTGAACACAATCTTTGTAACCATACTGCTTCCTTACTTGCACGAGTGGCTACCATGTATTCAACTTCTGTAGTTGAAAGTGCCACTATAGCCTGTATTTTTCTCATACAACTTATTTCTCCTCTAAACAGGTTAAACACATACCCACTTGTAGATCTCCTACGATCCAGATCTCCAACCCAGTATACATCCACAAAGCCATGTATATCCACCACTCTGTCCAATCTTGTTCTTCCTTCGTAGCACAATCCATAACTAGAAGTGCCACACAAATACCTGAAAACCCTTTTTACCATTGTCCAATGATCCTTCCCTGGTTTTGACATATACCTGCTTAAAATTCCCACTGCATGTGTAATGTCCAGTCTAGTACAGACCATTTCATACATCAAACTTCCAACTACACTCGCATATGGAACACATGACATGTCCTCCTCCTCTTCATGTGTCTTGGGACACTGATCCACAGATAACTTTACACCAATAGGAATAGGAACCTTGACTGGTTTACATTCTTGCATATTAAACCTTTGCAATATTGTATCGACATGTTTTCTATGATTTTACCAGAGTTTCCTCCTTTTTCGATCAATTTTAATTTCCATGCCCAAAATGAAATTTGAAGCACTGAGATCCTTCATGTCGAATTTAGAGGACAATTGATTTTTCACATCCTGCATAATCTCCTTGTTGTTTTCTATCAGCAGCATGTCATCCACATACAAGACCAAATAAGTCGAATGATTACCAATTAATTTAAAATACACACAGTGATCCTCTTTGCTTCCTGTGAAGCCAAGTCCCAACATATAAGTATCAAATTTTTGATACCACATCCCTAGTGATTGTTTTAAACCATACAAGGACTTTTTCAGATTGCATACCAGCTCCTTCTTTCCCTTCAAAGCATAACCTTTTGGTTTCTTCATATAGATTTTTTCTTCCAGATCCCCATGTAGGAATGTTCTCTTCACATCCATTTGTTCTATTTCAAAATCAAATGCAACATCAACAGATAACAAAAATCTTATAGAGGTTAAATTGGCAACAGGAGAAAAAATCTCATCAAAATCAATTCCCTCAACCTGGGAATAACCCTTTGCTACTAACCGAGCTTTGTATTTCTCCACTTTTTCTTTTGCATTCAGCTTCTTTTTAAATATCCATTTTCTTCCAATGGGATTTATTCCAGTCGAAAACTCCACTAGATCCCAAGCCTCATTCTTATCCAAAGATGTCATTTCTTCGTCCATGGCCCTTTTCCAGAGATTTCCATCCTCTGAATTCACTGCCTCCCTGACAGTTCTAGGATCATCATCAGTTATAGACAAAGCAAAATTTGAATGGAAATCAAATGGAGTATACATTTTTTGTAGCCTTCTTTATCGAACTGATCTCCTTAATACTGGAGTATGAGGATCTCCTTCTTCTTATTCATGTTCTTCTGCAGAGTCTAACTCATCATCCTTTAAATCAAACTCTATTTTCTCTAGTTCTTCCTTACTTGGTAGGACTTCCTGTTTAACAACATCCTTCATTTCTCTAAATAACACATCTCAGTTATACACTACCTTCTTAGTTTCTAGGTTCCAAAGCTTATAACCTTTGAGACCATATTTATATCCAATAAAGGTACACTTTTTGGCCTTCTTATCTAGCTTACTCCCATTTTCCTTTGGAACATGAACATATGCATCAAAACCAAATACCTTGAGATGTGTGAGAGAAGTTTCCTTACCAGTCCATAACTCTTGTGGATTCTTGTCATCCAATGCTGATGAGGGTGATCTATTGACCAGGTAACATGCAATACCTGCTGCCTCTTCCCATAATTATTTCCCTAACTCGGCACCACTGAGCATGCACCTTTCTTTTTACATCAACGTCATGCTCATCCTTTCCGCAACATCAATCTGTTGAGGTGTATATGTAGTAGTCTTCTTCCTTTCTATACTGAACTTCTTACATAATTCTTCAAATTCATTTCCGCATAACTCTCTGCCATTATCTATCCTCGGGACCTTAATTCTTTTCTCTGTTTGATTCTCAACAAGAGCCTTAAACTCTTTAAACCTATCAAATACTTTGGATTTCTTCCTGGGGAAATATATACAATTATTCCTTGAGAAGTCATCTATAAATAAGACATAGTACACAGATTTTCCCAATGATGGGACTAACACAAGTCCAAAAACATCACCGTGAACTAGCTGTAAAATTCATTTTTCCCTCGTTGCACCAAAGGGGAATCTTAGCCAATTCTACTTCCCATATAGACAATTTTCACATAAATCAAAATCCATAGATAAGTTAGATATGCCTTCAACCATACCTTTACCATGTAGTAGTCGAAGACCATTCTCTCCGATATGCCCCAGTCTTTGATGCCACATCATAACCTTTTCTCCAGAGACTATAGGAATTCTTTCTTCTTTAACTCCAATATTAGGAACAATGGAACTATTACACCCATCACTAATAGTGCTTCCTTGCAGCTTATACAGAGTTCCAAACCAAACTCCCTTTAGAAACACCATTGCTCCTCAAACCATCCTCCAAGTTTCCTTTTCAAATATTGTTTTTACCCATGCATCGTCCATTTTGCTTATAGAAATCAAATTTATGGCCAAGCCTGGGATGTGCAAAACACCAGGTAGTGTTCTAATCCTTCCATCTGTGAGTCTTAACTTGAGTTTTCCTCATCCTATGATTCTGGTTGTCGAATCATCACCTAAGAAAACATTACCTCCATCATACCTTTCATATTCGCAGAACCACTCCCTATGGGGAGTCATATGAAAGGATGCA
>JZKD02S2245465.1:84083-103756 GCA_000966675.3 Picea glauca | reverse complement strand
GAAAGGAAGCAGACTGGATGAGGAAATTGATATTTTATGGCATCTCATGCAGAGGTGTAGGAAGAAGAATGACAGTAAAGTTCAAGCAGTCATTTGGATGACTGAGGGAGATTGCAAAGTTCACTACAGAAATAGTGGACAGCAGCAATTACAAAATAAAGTATGGGATCCAGAAGGATTGAAGATCACAGTTACATGACCAGAGGTCATGGTTTTCTTTTTAAAAGGAAAAACAAGGATGGTGATGTTAGAAGAAGCAAACCAAGAAGATATTGAACAAGAATTCATGCAAGGAATTCATTAAAATGTCAGAAGTTATCTTATGACATGTTGACTTGTTTGAAATTAATCTGTTTTGAATGCAGGATTAATGGAAGAATGAATATGGTTGTTATATGCATTCAGGACATAGTGCTGATACAATACTGGAGGAGTCAAGAGACTTGTTGATGACAAAGTGCTGGAAGATAAGCGGAAAGGGTTATTTGAAATGAGAACATTGTTCAAATTCATATTTGAGTATCTGCTGCAAACTTACAGAAAAATAGCAGAGAAGGGAGATCATGGTCAGGAGCCCATGAATTTTTTTTTAGCTGGGAAGTCTGATGCAGGAGCATAGGCTCAGGGAAAACGAGTTCATTCATGACTTGATCAAGGTCAAGAAAATCAGAGAATACCTAGAGTCTCACATAAATGTAATTTCTCTATTTTCATTAAAGAGTTGAAAAATGGATAAGGATTCTAGATCCTTTCCACTTGTAAAAGATGAGTTAGGGTTTGTTAATGGTTAGTGAGTCACTGATGACTCATAGGGGTCAGTTGAGTTTATGAAGGATTCTGCTCCTTCATCATAGGATCTGGAAACAGAAGTCCATTGTAAATAAATACAGTCTTTAGTATTTTGAATAGGTAGCTTAACTTAGTCTAATCTGGCCGAGTCTAGATGAGGGTTAGCTCACAGATCTCGAGGAGAGAAAGGGGATACACAGTAGAGTTTAGAGTCGAGGAAGGAAATTAGACGTGATGTAAAAGATTACATACAGTAAATGATTAAATTTCCTCTCTACTGGGCAAATTCTTGATCTGTTGCTTACTCTATTCATCAAAATATTTTGATACGCCTGTCCTTATATATTAAATGAATGAATCGATTAATTTCATTAAAGGAGCATCGGTTAAGTAATCGTGAAATAAACTATGAATTCGAGAATCAATTGAAATCTGAATATTCGTCAAGGTTCTGTTATGTGAGATTTTGTTTAATCCCTTGTTCTGAACAGACATAATATACATGAAGAGGCAGTGAAATTTTGTAAGGATGTATTGTGTCGTAAGTCTCTTGAATTCAGGACTGTTTTGCGTGATGAAGTGAATGCACCAATCCATGATGTAGACCTGGTCATTACAATTGGCGGGGATGGAATACTTTTGAATTCTAGTCACTATATGGACAGTTCAGTTCCAGTTTTTGGAGTAAATCCAGACCCTACACGGATTACAGAGGTTGAGGAGAAGTTGGATGCGTTTGATGCAACAAGAAGTACTGGTTATTTGTGTGCTTCTACGGCAGAATCTTTGGTGCAGGGTATTGGCAATCTAGTAGACAGACGGTCAAGAGTTGAGAGGAATTGGAAAGCAAGAGATTGACAATCCAGATCGTAGAGGAAAACTGAGGTTCAAATTTCGAGGGCATTTCTCATTTTCCGTTGGGAGCTACGTGTCCGCCAATGTATGGGAGCGGAAAATGCAAGAAAGATACAATCCGTACGGTAAGTCATTTCCGTTGGGTTTTAAGCTAAAGAGAAGTGTTAAACTCGCTAAGAAGAGAAGTCTCATTGACTTTAATAGAAATGCTATCATAATGCCAGATTACTACTTTTAGTTCTGTCACCAAATTAAATTGGAAATTAGAGAAGTTTAGTTTTGTCAAAGAATGATGAAGACCATACGCAAGGAAGATTCTAGAACAGAAAATTGTGGAATCGAAGATCTTCTTAGTATGGGCAGGTGGTGCCTGCATTAATTTTTCACTTCATCATGGTGAGGGAAATCCTTAGTGTAATAATCTTCTCCACACATTAAACATGGAAATTTCATATTTGTCTGTAGTTTTTTTTCAGTAACATGTTTTTGTGTTTTTGGACTCTTCATTTGATTAGAAGTTTTCTTATATTTACTTTTATTATTCTTCTTTCCTCCTGATTGTGGCGATGAAGCAGCCTGGACTGCATTCACCTAAGAAGTTTGAAAATGGGCTGAAATCCTACGAGACCTATGCATATGACCTGAAACAATAGCATTCTTACCTATTTGTCACTCAGGATGACCAAGTAAATGACTTGGCATAAGCATATGTGATTCGAAGGAAAAGGTTATAGATTATTGTGTCGAGGTAGGAAGAGGCTAGGTCTGGTTCATACCCATATCTAGGAGGATCTCCTAGCTCTAAGATGTTCTCCACAAAGTAGAAGGAGTAGGAGAAAGAGTCTAAGTAGGATTAACTAATCCAGATGTTCAAATAGGGGTATTAAATCCATCTGTAGGGTTAGATGTTCTTGAATCCATAGCTAATACTTCCTTGTATGGTCTGAGTGGTAGTTAGGAAGGATAATATTGTAGCACAGATTCAAAATATTTGGAAGGAGGTATATGTAGAATGATTGGGTCAAAAGGGTCAGTTAAAGGTGGGTTTACAGGAAAAAAAACTTCTTGAAAAATGGTGTCCCCTTCCATAAATTGTTTAAGAGAAGTTACACTCTCAGTGTCAGAGATAACTTGTTTGTTTATTGTTCCCTCGTGGGAATGACCTTCATGTGAATTAGGAGGTAAGGGTTAGTAACCTTTCGGAGGAAACCCTTGCATCCTACAAGACCTACGAAGATCGTCGTCGACCAAAGTTTAAAAAAAAATTAAACTTAGGGCCAAATATGAGTGATGAAATAACACACCCTAAAACAAATCTAAAGGTAATCAACTGGAAAAATCGTATATGGAACTTCCAAATATAGGATATAAAGTTGTCAATGAAGACATGAGAAGAAGTTACCCCAAACTCCATGTATCATTGCTTCTCGGTGAAAGAAACACTCTCTTCGCGGGGTCACCCTCCAAGGGTATTGAAAGTGTGATACGACATTTGTTCTAGGTACCATGGGAATCCCCCCATAGTCACCTATGTAGACTCCTAGGAAAGTCCACTAAGATCACCAACTCATATTCGGCCTTGAGGGGGGTATAGTCGACAGTCAGGACTGAATGTATGGGCAGGATATCAAAGTCTGAAGCTCTTCAAGAGAATTGAAGACAAGTGGACTGATAAGACTCCTGAGGACTAATAAGACTCATGAGAAGCCAAGTGGACTAATAAACAAACAAGTTATCTATGACAAGTTTTTATTGAGAATTGACTAGTTTCATTTGGCATCAGTGCTTCGTGAATCCACTGATGCCAAATGAAACTAGTCTATTCTCAATAAAAACCCCCAATATACACTCTTTCCTCCTTGATTGGTCAATATTTTTAGGGTTAATGTCCTCTATTCTTCCACACACAAACTCATGTTTATTTCCTATGTTAGAGGGGGTTCCCAACTATGTCTATATGATAATTGTATTTAAGCACTCTTTAGTGTTCTACAATCTGTGTAGTAATCTTTGACAATTTACTCACATCCTAGTCCAAAGATTCTAATTCCTAGACTATTGTTGGTGTTCTATAAACAAAAAGTCTAGTTTATTTTAATTACATGTGGTTGATTCTTTTGAGTTGTTTCTTAGTCAAGGGTATAAAGAGATGAAACTAATGATTTTTTGACCTGACTCTAAAAACCATGTAGTAGGAAATGAAATGCACAATTTATTTCAATGAGTCCTACTTACAAGAGGGAAAAGAGGTTTTTTTTTCTTCAAAATATGATTAAACAATAAGAACTACACTTGATGCATGCAACACATAATGAAATTTACTTTTGATTTAAATGAAGAATCCTAAGATTTTCCAAATTATCAAAAGAGAATTCCTTTAAATTCCAAAACCAATAGATGATAAGTTCTTTAATTTTTTCAACTAAAACTCTACTTCAAAAGAATGCATGAACTTATTCATTTGATGTTACCATACAAATGAGATCAAATAAAATTCCTTTAATACTTATTCTCTTTCAATGAGCATGAAATAGTTAAAAGCTAAGATAAAAGAGAACAAGAAGTAAACGAATAGCCAAACAAAGATGCATTCATAAGTCAAGAGAACAAAGAGACTTTCTACACTTGTTCAATAAAAGTGTTCGAAAGAAAAAAATCATTCTTAAAAAGTCTTAAAACAAAATATTCGATACCAGTTGATAGCAAAACCAACTCTAAAAGGTTTCAAAAGTTGAAAGATAATTGAAATACAAGAGTCAATTTCCAACAAATTGCCTCCATGTTGACAGAAAAGGCCTCCAAACTGACAAGTAAAATTCTTTAAATTTCTTTGGGAAGAAAAGTACAAAATTCAAATGCTTGTATAATCAACCAAGAAAGAGACTATCGAAAATCAAAACTAGGCTCAAGGATATGATCAACCTTGGCTAGCTTATCCCTTTAAAGCTTAATCATATCAAAAAAAAAAAAAAAAACTGGACAAGAAGTGTGATATTCATAATACATATCAAGCAATCAAAGACGAATCTGGGACAAAATTCTAGATCGTAAAGACTAATAAATAAAGAGAGAGTGTCCCAAAGACCAACCCAGAAGGAAGGGTGACGCTCCTAGTAACAAGAGTACATGGAATCAAAGGTAGGGTGACACTCCCTAAAAATTTTCCAGGGGCCATCAATCATGCTCTATAAGCCACTAGGGGGGAGTGTCAATGTTTGAAAAAAAGGGTCAAACAAGATCAGGCCTAACCTAGACTCAACAAAAGTGTTTTTGAAGGCTTTGCAAGATATTCAATGACAGTGAAAAGAAAAAAGGCTTCATAAACCAAGCATTCATCAAGTAATAATAAGAAACAAGAGGCTAAAAACTGAGGAAACAATCATTCCATAATGGAGTCGCCAAATTCTATTGTGATAAATATTACCCTATAGACAAGTTAAGCTCCCCTTAGCCTGGTTTTCTTCAGTTAAGAAAAAATAGATAAAGTGGACACTAACATCCCTTTCTCATGTCTATTCACACATGAAAACAAGAAGAGAGAAAGGAAAAGAGAGTACACATTTTTTGGATGTTGTACTCATTGCTTCTTATTTCTCCAACATTGGATCCATTCCTAGCTTGATCATGATCTCCCTGCACTTAAACAAAAGGATATTCCTCTTCCACTACTTGTACAAGGTTAGATAAAAGAAAATCTAACTATATGAAACAAGCATGACATTCATATGTAAAATTAAAAGAGATAAAAGTATGGGAATAGGCCAATATATTATTACTAAGAGAAACAAGAAAGGCTTACATCCATGATTTGATGCAAATCTTCCTCCACGCTTCTTGTTTCCAAGCCCTTACTATATTCTTGAAAAATGAACCATAGGTTTGGTATTCTTCATACCTTAACTTCATATAATATCAGACACCCTTGAGAGGCCTTATTTATATATAGGATTGGGAGGTTTAACCAACTTTCAATATCAAGGGAAGGTTGAAATATTTCCTTCATAAGTTATGATTGATTACACAAAAAGCAGAGACTTGAAATTATGAGTCATCCCTTAATCATAACCACTAGAAGTATTTCAGAGATGATCCATAGGAAAAGGTGGAATTGGTTAAAACCACCCTAACAAGATTGATGCTCCCTACAAACTTGACAGAGGGCTTCAGGGATGCTCTGTCTTGGTCTAGCAAGAGGCATCACCCAAGGGGTGACACTTAGTCCATTGCAAGAGGGAATCAGTGCTCCAAATAAGCTAATAAACAAGGGAGAAGATAATGTGTTTGACCTTCAAAAAGTGGATTTTCTTCTCTTTGATAGCTAGGGAACATGGAAAATGTTTTTCAACGTGTCGGGGATGCAAATCCAAGGTGCAACACTTATATTTGACAATTTTTGGTGTAAAAATCATCATATCCCTTCTTACTCTCAACACTTTTATATCTGAAATACTTTTTGTAATTCCCAATTTCACCACATTTGGAGCTATCCCATGAATATGGAAAAGAAAAATGTAAACTAATTCCCTTGTCTTCATCAGAAATTTTAATATTGATAGTCAACAACTAACTTAGTATGGTATTGGAGGCATTTACATGCTTTGTCATCAAGTATTGAATATTCATCCTCAGGAGGTACAATTTCTTTCAAAGTAAAAGTTTGTTTACTAGGGACTTAGACTTATATAAATCCATTAAGTTGTCCCATAACACCTTGGATGTAGCTTCTCCTGAGACATTCAATAACAATAAATCTCGAAGACACAACTAATTTTTTCTCTTTTTCTTCCTATCCAACATCATTTGGTATTTCGTTGACATACCAGTAGGTGCAGTACCAAGATCTAAAACAACCCACTATTATTTGTCTACCAAAAAATCCTCCATCTTCAACTTCCAAAGATCAAATATTTTCCCATTAAATTTCTTGATATTTATTTTATAACTTGTGTTAGGGACCTAACCTCCCTAACCCATCATATAGGTAGACTAATATATTTTCCATGTAATAAAGGAAAAAATTATTTTATAAGGTCTATTTATTAAATGAGAAGAAGTCAATGTAAGAAGACCTAATAGAAGTTTCTACTTCTAGAAAGATCTTCTACTAGAAATTTCTTTAGAAGATAGAATTAGTATAAATAAGAGTAGGAGGCATGTGAAGTTTTGTCTTGAGAATTATTATAATAGAGTGCTTCTCTACTCGAGGTTTCCCCCTTGAAGAGGAAAGTTAACATTGTTTCCTATCAATAAAGGTATTATTTTGGTGTTCTTGTTTCATATATTGTGTTGTTTCACTATTATTTTCTACAGTGTTTATGTTTCTCTGCTACTACAATAGATTTGTTACCTTACAAGTGGTATTAGATCACTTTACTGGGAAGAAAATTTTGGGTTATTTTTTTTAGGGTCGAGACGTATTTTGACTTCTTAAAGCTACAGAGATCTACCGTTGAACTCATAAATATGTGGTTGGGGAAGAATACACAGAGGAAATACAAGTGGCACTTAAGTGCACATTGTTGGCCACTCTTGTAACCCCTGTTGGTACCCCTTCGAGTGGAAATGCATCAAAAAACACATGTATACGGATCAACCTAGATATCCTAAATCCCTCCATAGATACATTAATTGGCCACCTAACTGATATAGTGCCACCGAGAACAACACTCAGGAAGATACTCTCAAGTACATGGGTAATTAGGTAGTATGGCTAAGGGTACGATCTATCCTCTTTAGTTGGTTCTTTGATATATTGGGTCGAGTACTACTATTTGACCTCACACATATACTAGAGAGTGATAGCACATGGAAAACCATTGTCTGGAGAAACGCTAAACACACTAACCCTTGGGACAAAAAACAAAGCAGAAAAAAGGAACAAAGAAATATATTATCATGCATCCTTTCCTCCTGCATTTAGGTTACAAAATTCCTACATGTTTCTTCCTATCAAGAATTTGGCCATTTCTCCACTACAGTATTTTTCAGATTAGAGTATAACTCTGCAGGAGTTAAAAAGAAGAAAAAGAAAAAGAAAAAAAGTGTAGTGGTCCCGCCGACACCCTTATTTAGGACCTATTCCATTGGATTCCTCTCCTCTCCCTTATCAAAGTGGTGCCTTTCATTTTCAAACTTTTTTTTTAGTGGACTCGACGCTCCTATTTTCCACCTCTCCCATCATATTCCCCTTTTCACCTAGATCGTTTTGGTAGCTATCACTTATAAGTATTTATTTTCTTTGGTCCCATCGACCCATTTCCCTTACAAGAACCCCTCATCTCCAAGTGGCCACCACTCGCAACCAAGACCTGCAAGCTTTCATCACTCAAACCAAGGAGTCCTTCAACCAACTGACTTATGAGATTGCTTCCACCTATTCCCACATTTAAAAATTAGAGACCCATGTCCAACAACAATTTGACGCCATGGATGCCAAATTCATGGGACAATTTTCCACCCTTCATTATGTTTTCAACTAGTTGTTGAACCGCCCCTGGGGCCATTCCTCCTTGGACAAACCGTCCCACTTAGATGGTGTTGATTCCTCCCATTCTATGATTTATCAATCCAAATCCTTTCATTGTGACCCCCATCTTCCCTGAGTTTAGGTCAATAAATTTGATGGCTTCGATGCCACGGGTTTTGTCACTCAAATGGAGCATTATTTCTGTCTGTGTGGAATTACTGATGAGTTGGACAAACTTCATTGTGTTTTTCTCTATCTGGATCGTGAACATTGGAAATGGTTGAAATGGCATAAAAATGCATGCCAAGGGTATATTGCATGTACCCAATTTGTACTAGAGCTCTATGAAGGCTTTGACACAGACACTCACTATTTAGGATGTTTGACCAAGTCGAGATAGTTAGGCATAGTGGAAGACTTTATAACTACCTTTGAGCATTTTCTCTTGAGAACGAATGGCATCATAGATGTGTTTTTTTGGGAATGATTTATCAGTGGCCTAAAGGATGAAATCTGAGCCCAGGTCTTCATGGTTTTCTCTCAAACTTGGTTGGAAGCTACTAAACGTGCCAAATAATCCCAACAAGTTGTTTTTTCCAAGAACAAAAAAACCTCTTTTGTTCTTCACCAGCATACCACAAATCCTGCCCCCCTAGACACTCCCCTCAAGGTCCATAAAGTAACTTAGGATGAAATGCATGAGTGCCAACTCAAAGGTATTTGTTATAATTGTGATGAAAAATATTTTCCCAAGAACAAGTGTAAGGAACAAAAACGTTTTATTTCCATTTCAGGGGATGTTTCTAAAGAAGAAGTTTTAGTTCCCCATGTTGAAGAGCTACACCTTCCAAATTCTACTATGGAGCCTATTGACCCACCCAAAGTTGACCGTCTTATTTCATTTCATTCCCTCACTAACTTCTCTACTCCACAAAACATCAAACTCATTGGCTATATTAAGCATAGGAAATTCATCATCCTTGTTGACAGTGGAAGCACCCATAATTTTATTCAGCGTCAACAATTTCTATATTTGTGCCATCAAAAAATTTCAAATCATGATAGCCAATGATAGGTTGATGAAATGTGGTGGGCTTTGTGAAAATGTGCACCGTCAAATTGGACAGTACCACCTGAAATATCATATGTTTTCCATCGATATGGGAAATTGTGAAATTGTTCTAGGTGCAGAATGGTTACACACTTTGGGCCCCATTCTCATGTATTTTAAGGAATTAAACATGAAATTCCACCAGGAGGGAAAACAATATCAATTCCAAGGACTTATAACAGGTTCTCCTGATATCATCAGTTCTCGTCAAATGGAAAATATTCTCAAGAAAGGTCATTCGGGTATTATTTCTCAACTCCATTCCATTTAAGTAGTTGATACACCCTCTAGGCATCTTTCCCTCCAATATATCATCTCCAAACATAGAATTTTTTTTTCCACTCCTAAGGTACTCCCCCTTGCCATGATGTTCATGACCATTCCATTCCCCTTTTTCCCAATAGTCTTCCTACCAATGTTTTCCCTTATTGTCATCCCTTTGCCCAAAATAATGAAATTGAGAAAATCATGCAGGAGTTGCTCCAATAAAATACTATTCACCCTAGTACCAACCCCTATTCTTTTCCAATGGTCATGGTACTCAATAAATATAGTGCTTGGTGCATGTATCCTTACTTTCATTCCCTCAATAAACTCACCATCAAAGACAAGTTTCCCATTTTTGCCATTGATGATCTCTTGGATGAATTTAGTGGTGCTAAATACTTTACTAAAATTGATATCCATTCTGGATACCACCAAATACATATGAAAGAAGAATACATTCCCAAGACTTTCTTTATCATTCATGAGGGTCACTATGAGTTCTCGGTCATTCCCTTTGGCCCATGTAATTCCCCCTCCACCTTCCAAAGTCTCATGAATCATGTCTTCCATCATTTTATCCATCATTTTTTCTTATATTTATTTGATGATATTCTCATCTATAGTAAAAATTGGATGTCTTCAATATACCATAGAAATTATATTATAGATAAAAAAAAAAAATTAGCAAGTAGTAATGGAAAAACAAGATTATAGCTAGAACAATACCAGAATAACACCTGAAACAACACCTTTATTAAATATAACAATGTTCACTTGCATCTTCGAGGGGGAAACCTCCATCAGAGAAGAGCCCTATTACAATAATATCCAATACCTCCTACTCTTGTTTATAGTAACTCTACCTTCTAAGGAAACTTCTAGAGGAAGATATTTCCAGAAGTGAAACCTTCTATTAGGTCTTCTTACATTGACTTATTCTCCTTTATTTAATAGGCCTTATTAACTAATGTAGGCCTTTATCACATAGAAATTATATCCTACTAAATAATTACACATGAAGAGGGGTTAGGATCAGATCCTAACATGCCCTCCCTATTCAAAGTAAACCTTCTCCTCAATGTTGAATATGTAGAAATTGTTGGAGTATGGTCGATGGTTTCCAAGTTGCATCCTCTCGTGATGTGTCCTTCCACTTGATAAGAAATTCCCTTATAGTTATTCCACACAACTAAAGTTCACATGCATTGAGGACTACTTCTATTTGGATCCAAAGGGAGCCTTGTTCATCTAATTTCAGAAGGATGGTTTGGATCCTACAATTATGTCCCACCACTTTCTTCAAACAAGAAACATGGAACACTGGATGGATTTTAGAAGTAGGTGGAAGGGACAATTTTTAGGCTATTGAAACAATATGCTTGATGATATGGTAGGGAATATAAATCTTGGGTTCCAACTTGTGATGTCCCTGGGCTTTGAGATTTTTTTTTTAACAGTTTGGAGCCTAAGAAACACCTAATCACCTTCTTGAAAAACCCTTTCTAAATGATGTTGGTTCGCCTATTGCTTCATGTGATTTAGGGCCATGTGGAGGTTATCCTTCAGATCTGCTAAGGTTGTTGTTCGACCTTGGAACATGGTATCAGTATATTGGAGCTTTTGTGTGCCTGGAAGATAGGTAGTGAAAGTAGGAGGTCGTTGGCCATACACTTCTTCATATGGGGTCATTTTCCTAGTTGTATGATATGAAGTATTTTACCACCATTCATCCAAGGGGAGCCATTGCACCCACTGATGTTGTTTGTCTGAAGAAAAAAACCCCAAATAGGTTTCCAAACATTTGTTGACCACTTTTGTTTGGTCATCATACTAGGGGTGAGAGGCGGTGCTCATGTTTAGTTGGATGCCCTGTAATTTAACCAACTCTTGCCAAAATGTGTTGGTGAAAGTTGGATCATGATCAGATGCAATAGAGGTGGTCATTCCATGTAACTTGAAAATATTATAAAGGAAAACCTTTTCTACTAGTTATGGTGTGAAAGGGTGGGGAAATTGATCTGCCCAAGAAGGCGATCTACAGGAGAAGGTGACCACGCAATCCATAGCTCGACTTTTGACCAAAAACTCTCCTCAGGGGCGCAAATCTAAAAAAGGGGTGCACCATTAGTTTGGGTGACCAAGCAAATGGGGATCCAGACTGGGGTGAACCAAGAGTGGACAAGAGGTTTTGGCGATATCAAAGTGACCTTCAGGGATTAGTGGGAGAATCCTGGTGCATCCTTGGAAGAGGGTGCACTCACTTCATTCCCACAAAGAAGAAAACAACAAAGGTGAAAACCCTAGTTGGTCCACCCTCCCTTCCGCCTCAGAAAACTTGAAGGAAAATGATTTGATCCCTGAGTGAGTGGCTAGCTAATGAGATACGCTTTCTCTTGGAGGTGGAAGCAGGGAAAATGTAGTCACCAGGAGGCAGCCATGAAGGAAGGCACACTGGTTATTCTTCAGAAAACCCTAAAATGAAATTGTCATGAAGGTAAAATGCAAACTTAGAAAAGAAAACAACCAAGACACATAGCTTCAGAAGAAATGGTAAGAATACTTTATTTTAGTCCTTCTTCACCTTATATACCAATGGAACCATTTATTTTACATATATTTAATTCATCATAAAAAGGTGAAGAAGTGTTGCGCCTAGGAGATTGACTTGTGCACCACAGGGGGGCATTCCCCTAGGTGGTCTCCTTGGTCCAATTCCTCCCTGTTTAGATCTGGAAGCATCCTGTCTTCCATGAGAAGATGTGGAAATTTTTTTTCCAATACATCAGGTGTGATCTACTTTGCCTGAGTTGGATTTTGGCCTTGGCGGGCTACCATATATGAAGTGTAAGTCTGGTGTCTTGTAGAGTGACTTCGAGTGTCCAGTATAGTGTCTTTGGCCAATGGGAGTTGGAAATCGGGAATGTTGTCCACTGGATGAGTGATGGCGACTGGTTCTTTCTAGAGGGAAGGCTCGAAAAACTTTAAGTGATTTACATTAATGACATTGTGGATTCCCAGTTGTGGTGGCAGATCCAACCTATATGCATTTTCTCCAATATTGTCGAGTATTGTATATGGACCATATCTGATTGGAAGAAGCTTGTAATGGTGGCCTTTGAAGTGCTTCTTATCCAAGTGTAACTAGACTTGATCCCCTGGTTGAAAGGCCATGAAGGTTCTTTGTTTTCATGGCACTGCTTGGCATGATCTTGGGTTTCTTTGAGTGATGATGTGACTGCACTATGGCGTTGTGAAATTTGTTGGAGAAATCGTTGAGCTGACAGTTGTTCCTATTGTTGATGGAAGGTACCTTGAGGAGCCCAAGTGAGTGAGAGCTCGGTTGGAGATGCTGGTTTGAAGCCCAAGAAGACTTCAAAAGGTGAAAATATTGTAGAAGAATGTGTTGCCTTGTTGTAGCTATGTTAGATAATGGGAAAGTAATTGTCCCATCATTTGCTGCGCCTAAAGTGAGTTCGGAGAGAATGCACCAAGATTCTATTGACAACCTCTATTTGGCCATCTGTTTGAGGATGGAGTGCAGTAGAAAACTTGAGGTGGCACCCAATAGCGTCGATATGATCTTACAAAATGTACTGAGGAAGAGAGAATCTATGTCTGAGATGATACTGCTTGGGAGGCCAAAATGGGGCCAGACATGGTAGAAGTAGAGTTTCGTTGTTTACACTGTTGTACCAGTCTTTGTGCATGGGATAAAAATTGGCATTTTGCTGAAGCAGCATACCACTACCCATATTGCATCATGTTTATTTTGGGTTGTTGGAAGTCCACTGAGGAAGTCCATTGAGACTGACTCCCAAGGCTGAGAAGGAAGAGACAGTGGTTGATACAACCCATGCTTCCGGTTGGATGGCTTGGATTGTGAGCATAAGGCACAAGCTCTGATAAATTTTTCAACTTGAGGTTGCATGGAAGTTCAATTAAAATGGCGTTGCATATGTTGGGAGGTCTTTGTGCTCCCAAAGTGCCCCCCATAGGCTGAAGCATGTGCTTCCCTGATGAGAAAGAGATGGTCTTCTGAGTGTGGAACGCATAGAAAATTAAACTTATATAGCCACCCATCCCAAATAGTGTATTCTAGGAAGGGGGTCTGATTGATCATTTTGGGGCTTTGCAAAGCTTCCCAAATCTCTTGAAATTCAGTGTCAGTAGCATATTGATCTTTACATGTGTCATATGTAGCACAATGTACTTCTAGAATGGAAAGAACTAGAGTGGGAGGTCGACTTATCAAATCAGCCATTTTATTAGAAGTGTCTTTCTTGTATCTGATGACTAAGTGAAATTGTTGAATGTAGGAGGCCCATTTAAGATGACTTTGTTCCTGAATCTTCAATTGAGAGTTCATGAAAATCAAAGGGTGGTGGTCGGTATGCAGAATGGTTTCTTTACCCAACAAATAATGTCTCTATTGTTTGAGTGCTTGCACCAGACTATAAAATTCCTTGTCATAGGTACTATAATTTTTCTTTTCCTCGGACAGGGTTTCTAAGTTATAAGCAATGGGGTGTCCTCCATGTTTAAGTACAACACCAATAGCATATTGTGAGGCGTCATACTCAATCTCAAAGGGTTGGGATAGGTCCGACAGATGTAAAACAAGGGATGAGTAGAGGGCATCTTTGAGTTGAGCAAAGTGAGTAGTTTCTTCTTTGGTCATGTTATCGCACAATTTGTAGTTTAGGTCATAGGCTAAAGGATAAATATCAAACTGGTGTAACAGGAACCTTCCCCACCCAATGTCACCTCGATGGGGAGGTTATTTCTATTTAGGGAGGTTAGCCTAGGGGAGACGTCCCCGGTAACCTTGGGTTTGAAGGGGGAGAATGTATAAGGCCAAGTTTTAGAGTTCCCTCCTCATAGGTTACCACCAATGTCAGATAGCCTAGCTAATCAGCCAATAAATGAAGTGTATGCCCTATTGAAAACACCTACCCGGAACAAGACAATAGCAACACAATATATATATATGCAGGATATAACTTAAAGGGTTAGTACTTTAGTGACTATTTGATATTATTCAATAAGCAATACAATAGATATTAAATGAAGTTAATGTTTTGTCAATTATCTTATGAAAGACCATCAATTCATCAATATCTAAAGAGATGACTAAGCCAGCAGTATATCCAATCAACAATTTATTCAATAAATGCTTGAAATAATCACTTAATTGCTTATATTCAAGTTTTGTTGTGCCAAGATGAAATATTCAATTATGACATCAACCCTAATTAGATTAGTTATGTTAGTTAGGGTTTGAAAATTTAAAGTTTTGAAAGTAGTTTTGTACACTAAAACTCCAACGTTGGAGATCAAATATCAGTGCCTTAGGGTGTATGGAGTCAAAAGATAAGGGCACAAGGTCTTGAAAGGATGATGAATCAAAGACTAGAAGGTAGGGTTCTATGGTGATGCAAAAGCAGGGCCCTAGAATCAAAACCCTAGGGGAAAGAGGCTCACTCCGGTGTTGCTTAAGCAAGGCCTCGTGCTCTTTCCTCCATCTCTAAATCAACTTGGCAAAATGGCTTGCCTAAAGAATAAGTCTAAGGGAGAAAGTGTTGCAAAGACAAGGCTTTCAAACCCTAGAAGGTGAAAACCGTAGGTGTAGGTAACCTAGGCCTAGGACGTCTCCTTCTTTCAACCTATAAACTTCAATGCTAGCTCAAGGGAAGAAACAATATAAGTGTAGCAAAGGCTAGGCTTAATCTCTTTCCTTCAATGGCTGAAAAATATCTCTCTCTAAGGGGACATGTAACAATGACCTACTTGTGTGCTTGTTTCCTAGGGTTTTAAATCAGCAATACAATAAGCAAATGAAATAAATTACACCTACAACCATTCATTTAAGAACTTTTGCAAGAAAATTTACTTACATGTCATGAAGAAAAGCATAAGCAAACCCTAGTTGTAAACCTTCCTTCAGAGAAATGCCATAAATGCCAAAAATATCCTTCCAATAGTAAGTGCGCCTTACTTAGACAACAAATCTACCCAAGAAGGGTGCAAAAATCATATCTCACTTGTGTGAGTGAATTGTTATTGTCAAAATGAGGGAAAACATCCTCAATTTATATCATCCAATGACCTTTAATTAAAAATTAGGTCATTAAAACAACCGACAAGGCTAATAACTAAAAATCATACTATTTTACATTAAACTACCTAAAGAAAAACATAAATGGGTAGTAAGAAGGACGTCTATCCCCTTTGAGGGAGACGTTGGCCCTTTTTAGGGAAAATCTCAGCACTGGAAGACAAACGTTAGCCCTTTCTGGGCCTCCAAACTCTACCACACATGCCAAACTGCCCTGTAAAGCTGCCAAGCACCGAAGGTGACATCTAGGATCTCTGGAGGATGTCCTGGGTCAACATAGGGACTCGTTCCACCTGCAGTGGGTCAACCCCCTAGGGCTAGGCTCACCCAAGGTGTCCTGGATGAAAATGTCCTTCTTCTTCTCTCATGCAAAGGCTCGACCAATCACTGTCCTGTCTGTTCCTCTTAAGAGGTCCCAGCAACCATCTGATGGGCTCTTCAGCCCCATGGAGGTCTGAACTAATCATCTCCCCATGTGTACCGTTCCACTTGGTACCTGTCCGTCAGGCATGGTCATGCACAACAAAAACTCCGCCCTCCATTGGCTCATTAGTCCTCGGGATCATAGCAATGTCAATCATATCTCATCATTAATTTTATCAAATGCATGCATAAAACCCCTAGCATATCATCTAATAGCTCAAAGATACTACAATGACCTGCTATACAAATTTGAAGAAAAAGACAAAGTGCCCTATTGGACTAGGATCCATAAGAAAAGGAAAGTTCCCAAAGGATATCATCCAAGCCATGTATTATGAGGTGGTGTGATCTAAGGATGTCCAGACATAGTGAAAGACAGGGGTGGATATTATCCGTGGGTGCCTTTGTAGGAGGCTAGTTGTACCTGTCATGGATGCAATTCTTTCCAAGCCCTTTATTTCCTTTATTCTTTCTTTTCTTTATTGCTTGTTATTTCTTTTTATTTCAAGGTCCAACTAGAGGATATTGCCTTGGCATGGTGACCAGAGCTGACAGTGTTACCCACGAGTACTTTCACAGAGTTCACAAGGCTAGCTCGTGATGAGACCCCCTTTCCCTTGGCCATGCAACCAAAGGTCACTACCCTGGCGTGGTAACCAAATAATGGAAATGTCATACTGCTAGGTACCTATGAACATAATGGGCTGGCTCATGATGAGACGCCCCATCCTCTTGGCTAGGTCATGTTTTGTACATTTTCTTAGGGTCCCTCTTGTTTCTTATTGAGAGGATTTTTATTGCCTTCTCGGGGATCCCTAGGCGAGGCATCTCTAGGTTTATTTTCTACGGCTTTTATCTTTTACCAGCTTCTTTTAACCCCTGGGCCTTTAGCCCCTTCTTCCCACATGATAAAGTGTAACCCCACAAATAGGTCATCCTAATGTCCGAACCAGGGGAATGGGATAGATCGATGGGAGATAAGATGTAAACTGATAATATGGTCGGAGCGGACGATGGCTCCTTAAAATTCCCTCTGGTGGCTAACCAAAACCTATGAATACAAGCTTACTAGGGCACCCCATTAATTCCCCCAACCATGGTCAAGTGGGCTAGTGTAATATCCAAGCAGTTGTCAGAAACGAAAGGAATTTGATGTATATATCTAAAAGTTATAATGATCAAACATGACACATACCATGATACCTGGACCAATTACCTCATGGAGCAAGAGTCTTCTTCGATGCAAGTCCAAGCCGAAGGTGATGGATGTTGCTGCTGCTGACTAGGACAAGTCTGATGAAGAAGAAGAAAGATGGGCCCTCCAGGGCCATGCTTAGGTCAATCCTACTCTCGGTACTCCATGTCTAGGACCTTTGGGCCTCGAGACATGATCTCCTAGTTATCCCTAGAAATCGAGGATAACATCTGGCTCCAAATCGGGGACATGTGCTCACTGTAGAGCGCATGAGAACCTCATCATCTCTGGCATAAACCTGCAGACCTGATCACACTCGAAAAGGGGAATCAACAACAAAGGTGGGGTGTTATTGCCACCCCACAAAATATAACATAAAACAATCAATATGCATGTGAGGAAACAAACTAACATGAGATGCAGACGGTATAATACACGAAAAATGCCTACCTACATGTACTTACCTATACGTTCATGTCCCACCACCTTGGTGGGGTTTGAGGAGGCGTCCACTAATGGGCAATGGGCACTTTATTCCTTCTAAAGTGGACAAATAGTATGAGTTATCAACTAATTCCATTCCAACTTTGAAACATCCGAGCCATGATTGTGTACTTCTTTCACATTAGTTGGCTCTCCTTTCTGAGTATCCCACATCCATACCAAATCTCCCTCCTTGTATTTTTGGATCTTGTGTTTGGTTGTTCCTTGAACAACCCTGGTGTACTGTACTGAGGGAGGTGGGTGGGATTCTGGTGTAAAAACTTCTTGTTGGGATGGATGAATTTGCACGTCCTCTTCATCCTTTTTCCTTTTTAATATCTTCACCGTCCCAACCTCTTTGTTCTGAAACTCATCTAGAAGTTGTTGGTATTCTTCTTTCTTGGGACACTCAATCTGATCAAACTCTTCCTCTGTTGCAAAGGGAATATCTTCCAGAGAATATTCTTGAAGAGTTTGTATCACATCTTTCTGTGCTTCATTTATGGAAGGAACGACATCTTGTACGTGATTTCCAGTTATTGGCACATTGAGTAAACGTCCAGTTGTCCCATCTTTCAAAGGTAACTGCAAAAAGGTGAGATCCATTTCAAGGGACCCGCCTATCATTGCACCAAACTTTCTAGACAACAACCTTCCCCACACGTCCGGGACATCAACCACTATAATATGTATGTGGACTGTCTTCTTGGGGAATTCTTTCAATTGTACTTTGACATTTTCAACCACATCATGTGTGGGTATTTCTTTGGATTCAAAGCCACACCCATTCCTGTAAGGCCTAGTGACCTTCAAGCCCATTTGATGCATGACTTTAAGAGACATCATATTTGCACCAGCACTCGTATCTAGCATGCAATTGTTAAGGTATTTTTTGTTCATCATTAGAGTCATGAAGAACGGGGGGTTTTCACCATACTGGATCCTAAAGTGATAAGCCTGCAACATGATTGGGGGGTCCATAGGCTCAGCTGTTTCGGAAAAGAAGGTATCAAAGCGTTGTTTTATAGAGGGGATCTTAATTGCTTCTTTTAAGGGAACGTTCACATGCATCTTTGGCAAAGATCCTTCAAAGTCAAAATCAAGGTTAACCTTATTTATCTTGGATGTCTTGGGAGGAAGAACCTCAAGAGATTTTGGTTGATCAGTAGTAGGTTGTTTCAGATTCTTTCTCCTGTATACTTGAACTTCTTTCTTTTTTAGCTTTTCTCATGATTCTTGGTCCAAGTTGTTTATTATTGTCATTCTTGCTGCTCTTGTTGCTTCCTTCAGGGCCTGCTGATGTTCTATATATGTGATATTTATCTGAGGAAGATTCATAAAGCAGTCCATATTGTTGACTTGTTGTTGGCTGGCGTTATAAGGACATTCATTCTCCCAATGTGCTTCATTGCATTCCAGGAACCAAGGATTTTCATCAACGACGTTTGTAGGGGCCAGAGTATTCGGGACTTCATTTTAATTCTTCGTCTTGTAGGCTTGGTTCCCTTTCTGGAATTTCCCTTTAAATGGGGGCCTAGGTACCTGGGTCTGGGAATTTTCAAGTCTAACGATCTGGTTCATCATTTCTTCTTGATTCTTCATGATGTTGTCCATGGAATCTTGTAGCTTACTGATACTGGTGCAGAGATCCCAAGTAGGCTCGACATTGTGTACCACTTTCTGCTTGGTGTCTATTCTCCCCCTAGGGTTAGCAAAGGGATCAATATTGGATGAAAGGAGATTTCCTTCTATCTTGGTAGCGAGCTCCTAGGATTCTTGAATGGATTGAGGGTCTTTGTCTCTAAGAAGATACCCTAGTTGGCCACTGAAAGATCTGGTATAAATGTGAACAAGATAATCATCTTTTGGAAGATGGCTTGGGGGAATTCATTGGAGTAATGCTTCGAATCTGGTTTGAAATTCCTGAATAGACTCATTCTCATGCTTGGCAAGGCTATTTAGTCAGGTG
>JZKD02S2245465.1:66374-77862 GCA_000966675.3 Picea glauca | reverse complement strand
GTAGAACCTTCTAAGAAGTCCTCTTACATTTATTATATCTAACTACCATATTGGGCCTTATTTAATAATATAGTGGACCTAGTCCACCTTACATTGAATGACCTCCACTATTATCTTTATGGTCCCTTTGCCCCCCCCCGCCCCCCCCACTACCTCTCTAGCTACCTTACATTCTATCCCCCTTATGAAAGCGTTGTCCTCGACACTTGATGTACAACCATATACCAGGGTCCCATGAATAAGTGTGGCCCATAGTGATGAAGTAGACTAGAGAACTAGGTTCCCATGTCCAATTTCTCATGTGAACCCCACATAGAAGATATCGGCACCCAATAACCAATTAAAAATGATGCTCCCAATACTGACACATATCATGTGGATCCAAATAAGAATATCCATCCACATAGTGGGAGATGATCAAATATGAATCTGGAAGGAACAATACCATTATAGAATATGTAGGCTAGACACTAGTAACTATCTTTTGATGTGGTACATTGATGTTATTTACAGAAGGTGGAGTAGAGTCATCAAATAAAATATGAATGTGGTTGTCATCCGAGAAATGACAACTATCCATATACCAATCATCACAGTCGGCCTCAAAATCATACCAAGCATATATTTCTTGATTAGATTCAACCCTGATGTTCACCATAAGAAATATCTCCTATATTTTATCCAATGAATCTTGAATACTACGAAAATCCATCATTGAGGCCATCGGCAAGGCCATGCAATCTAGCATCCAATGTGTCATAGAATTGGGATTTGAATGCTTAAGTAATTTGTAGAATTTATTTGAGAGTTTGAGAGGAAATATTCATCTAATCACCCTATGAACTCTTCGGTACCACATCCATCATGAAAAAACCCAAAAAATAGAACAATAAGTTACAACAAAAAAGCGCGGCTTTTTTCGGGAAAACCCTAAAAAACTGTTGAATTTAAAATGCTCAT
Organism: Picea glauca; assembly: GCA_000966675.3. NCBI lineage: Eukaryota > Viridiplantae > Streptophyta > Pinopsida > Pinales > Pinaceae > Picea > Picea glauca. The sequence continues at coordinate 76,902 of JZKD02S2245465.1, read as the reverse complement.
AACTTCACGTCCCGGACTCCGTTTCGACTGATTTGTTTTTTGGAATTGGGTGAAATTGTGAGAGGAACTCAGATATGTAAATTATTTGGGTAAATTTGGCCTCCATATGTGACATAAATAAATAAAACAATCATGCTCTTGTCCACAGAAAAAACCTTGCAAATTTTAAAACTTCAATATCTTGACTTCCCGAACTTTGTTTCAGACAATTTTTTTTTTCAACTTGAGTTTTTTAATAAGAGGAACTCATATCTACAACCGTTTTATGCAAATTTTTCACATAAATATACTAAAAATTTATGGAATGTCGCGGCCCTCTTTTTTCTTCTCCGAACTAAAATCTGCAAAAAAAAATATTTGCCCATAATGTCTGCCAACGAATGTTCTCTGATACCAATTTTTAAGAACTTGAATAGATATACAATCATAATCACCACAAATAGTGAATACACAATAGATCCACAAAGAAAGATAGAAGAAACACACTTTATTATATCAAACCCTTGAGGTAGGACAACACCATACAATGGATCTTATTATGGAAGGGATCCTCTCCTATTCACTTGCCTCTTCAAGGGGGATTCCTCCTAATGAGATTCAGCTCCAAACATAATACTTCTCTTCATGTCCCATTACATTTCTTGAACCCCTTTATATAGTGCTACCATCACCTAAGAACATTCTAGAGGAGGAATCTTCTAAAGTAGAACCTTCTAAGAAGTCCTCTTACATTTATTATATCTAAATACCCATTTATTATATCTAACTACCATAGTGTGCCTTATTTAATAATATAGTGGACCTATTCCACCTTGCATTGAATGACCTCCATTATTATCACTATGGGCCCTCTTGCCCCCCCCCCACTACCTCTCTAGCTACCTTACAATCCACCATTTCACCATTGGTTTTCCCAACAAACTTGGGTAGTTGGATTCGAGTGTCCAACTAGAATGGATCTAAACTATTTTGTTGCTGCATTCTAAGCATCTCATTGAGGATGGAGGCAAGATCTTGGACGGGATTTGATGTGTTGGAATCTGAGACGAATGCCAAAGGATCTTTGCGTGGAGGCATTGTGAGGCCAGCTGAAGATTAAAGGTGCCCCTAGGTTGCAATGTTGAACATAGGACTCTGTCTTGAGAACAGAGGACTCAAAACCCTGAGGCAATAGAGCTTGAACTGGTCTAGAGGGAGAGATCTGTATTGTTTTATATCTATGGAACTCCTCTTTGTGGAAATGGAGATGTGAGCACCCTTGGGGATTATGAGATCTATGGAGCTTCTTACATTAAATGGGAACCCTAGAATGGGCAAACTCTGGATTATTTCATGAAAACCCCCAAAACATTTTGCTCAATCTTCAAGATCGTAAGATTTTCCATGGATCTTGAGGCTCTGATACCAATTGATCTACCCAAGAAGGTGATCTACAGGAGAAGGTGACCACGCAAGCCATAGCTCGACTTCTGAACAAAAACAATCCTCAGGGGTGCAAATCTGAAAAGAGGTGCATCGTTACTTTGGGTGACCAAGAAAATGGGGATCCAGACCGAGGTGACCTGACAGTGGCCAATAGGTTTTAGCGATCTCAGAGTGACCTCCAAGGATTAGTGGGAGAAGCCCAGTGTAGCCATGGAAGAGGGCGCACTCACTTCATTCCCACAAATAAGAAACCAACAAAGGCACAAACCCCGGTTGGTGCGCCCTCCCTTCTTCCTCAGAAAACTTGAAGGAAAATGATTTTCTCCATGAGAGAGTGGATAGATAATGATATAATCTTTCTCTCAGAGGTGGAAGCATGGAAAATGGAGTCACCAAGAGGCATCCATGAAGAAAGGAGCACTGGTTATTCTTTAGAAAACCCTAAAAATGAAATTGTCGTGAATGTAAAATGAAAACTCAGAAAAGAAAACAACTAAGACACATAGCTTCAGAAGAAAAGGTAAGAATACTTTATTTTAGTTCTAGTTCACCTTATATACCAAGGGAACCATTTATTTTACATATATTTAATTCATCATCAAAAAGTGAAGAAGTGTTGCGCCTAGGTGATTGACTTGTGCGCCCTAGGTGGGCATTCCCCTCGGTGGCCTCCTTGGCCCACATGGACTGTGGATATTGAAATCAAACTATTTCTTATCAAAGGTTGATAATGAATGTGTGACATATCCATTTTCAATGATATGATGTCAATTGTTCGATCATAGTTTGAATCAATACAATGGGAATGGACAATACCATCTGATAGGGTTGACGAGACCTGTATATTTACTCTGAATGTGATAGATATCCATTGTAAACAGAATGTGACACCCTCTACATTTCCTTTCTCATATGGCATTGCCATGTTTACAAGGTATTGTTGCCAACTTCTAATTATAGACATACTTTCTAGGAGATATGGTAAAAGGTGTTGATGCAAGCAGTTAAACGTCTGTTCACTGGAACCTATAATTGCATTGAAAAATGACTGTGCAATGTAAAGGAGAAGTGAGTGCACATCAAACTCTATTTCTATCAAATAGAAAATTCCATTGAACAGACCATCTCCACAACTAGATGCAAAAGTTGTTGCTATGTGCAATCCATGGGAGTGTATATGGTGCATAATTTGTTTCCAATGATATTGTAGGTCTTTGCAAGTGAGGGAAAAGTAAATATCAGGTCCTCCAAGATTGCATATGGATAATTTTCTATAGAGTAGTGGTTCATAATGACCACTTAGAGGATTAACATCATGAACAAGATGCAATATGGATCCCTAGATGCAATTTTGTTGAATAATAGATATCTTTTTTTTCTTGTTAATGACCAAATTCCAATTGATATATTCAACCACTTGGACAACCACCGTATACAAAATGCATCTCCCCAAATTCCCCTCTCATGTGCAGGCAGAGTTGCATATGCAGATAACCACATATTTGGAAAACACATACCGACATCATGTATTCCATGTAATAAGCAAAGAAAATCATATGTCAATTCATATTGATACAACTCAAATGCCTCAACGTCACCATTTTTTAAATAGACCAATAAATGATCTATCAATCCATTGTGTAGCTCGGTCGAGTAATAACGGAAATGCAATAGAACTTGAAATGCACCGAAGAGGAAATCTCCCACAGTATACGAGAATGCATCTAATCTAAAAATCCCCTTGTTATGAAATATATGGTCGATGTTGTCATGTACAATGGAGTTTTATCTATTTCATAACACTCAACATCTATTACTTGCTTCATCTTTTGACTTGTGATTTTCAAAATGTTTCTTAGCTATGTCTAGATAATATGCAAATAGAAAAAATAAATATGAAAACTATAAGTTCAGAACTGCATACCAATTCCACTATGTATCCTTCAACCTTCGTCGTGTCAAATTCAATGCTCTGTGGTTGCTATAGAATATGAAAACAAACAAAACTATAGTGAACTTTGAACCATATACAAGACATAATGCAATTCAAATAACAGTATAAATTTGCTCAACACAAAGACTGAGTATTTAAGACATATCATTTTTTAACTTATTATAGGTTTGCATCCTATAAGTGTTTCAATAGCCATTGTATATATCTTTACATCCCTATTCACCATTTATTTTCATGCCCACTCTTCACAAATCAACACTAAACATATCTGAAACTACTTGTTGATGTCTCCCACTAACAAAACTCATATAGATGGTCTATCACATAAACAAAAGAGAAAGAACTAGGCATTACATACTTTTACCGCAGGATCATAACCACCACACAAAACAACTTCTTAAGGTTTCAATTATCTTATAATACAAAGAAGATATTATAAGATGTTTCAATTATCTTACAAGATGAAGAAGATATTCTAAAACTAGGCACTGGAAAACTCAGTCTGAGAGAGATCAATGAACTGCCCATTCAAATTACAAAGAATAATCTCCACAAGATGAGGCCCGCATCTAAAAATGGTGACAGAAGATGCTTTGGAAGACCCAAAGTCCAACATAAAACCATAAGCTATATGTAGTTTTTCCTTAGAGAATAAAATCTTGCCATGTCATAACCTGCAAAGAAGGGATGGCAAGGTCCTCGTAGATGCTTTCCCTACAATGAAAACCTTGAATTTGTTTTCCAAACCCCTTTGCATTGCCATTTTCCAAAGAGCTATGGTATGATGTCCAGGACATGAAAGTGGGAATATGTTATTGGAAGGGGACAACCTGAAAAAATGCACTAAAGGTATGGTTTTCAGGAACATAAATATGAACAGAACATCCCATTTTCTTTTTTATATGTCACCATGGATGCGACAGAGGTGGGTTCTATGTCCAGCATTGACATTCAAAGGCAACAAGCTTTCTTATTCAAGAACAAAAACAAGATAGCAATACACTCTTAGTTCTCTGGTCCCCGTAGTCACATATAAGGACGTTCTGCAAGAGGATTTTCACTTGGGCATTCCTAGTATTGAAAATTCTTATTTGCAAACTGCAAATAGAAAACAACAAACAACGAATAAGAATGAAACCATGTCATTGAAAATTGCACGTAAATGGGGAACGACAAAAGCACAGTTCCAATTGTGGGTGCAGAATCTCAACACTGCAAACTGCAGCAATAGGTCCACATGCGGATGTAGGAAACCAACCTTGCAAAGTGCAAGAACATGTCGAATTGCGGGTGTGGGAGTTCAACCTTGCAAAGTTGAAGAAAACAAGCTCAAGCATCGAACAACAAACCAGTGGACAAGCACCAAGAGGTCCAACTACAGTTGTAGTACCTTAACCTTGCAAAGTTGAATCAAACAACAATAAGCAACATCCAACGAACCAACAAGCAAGCAACAACCAATAAACCAGTTATGCCTGTGGAGAACAATATTGCCCAAATTCATTGCAGATAAGATTGTATCAAAAAATTGGAGGAAAATGTATTGTAACATGTCTGTTAAGTAACATTTAATGTTGTGAGGCCTGTTAGGTAAACATTTAAGGTTGTTAGTACCGTTCAAGGGTCTCATGCTATGTAAACATTTAAAAAAAAATGCAGCTTGGCATGGCCTCTTCAAGTACTTAATAATAATAAAAATTATAATAATAGTCAAATGACAAATTAATATAAAGTCAACTAATAAAAAATTAACTGTGGATAAAACTTTGGATATCTGAACATTTAAATAAAAATTCAAAAAAAATATAAATTGTAAAAACTTTGGATATGTTAACATTTAAAACATTGGAAATATTGGACACAATAAGACTTCGAATCTTTTATCCAATGAAATAATAACATATAAAGTTTTTTTATCATATAAAAAATAATGTTTTTAGTTTGCAAAAAACAATAAATATTATAAAAAAAAAAAAAAAAATTAGTCAAAAGAACAAACTAATATTAAGCTAAGGAATTATGAACCAGACTAGGCCGAAAAAATAGGAATTATGAACCAGACTAGGCCGAAAAAATGACAACAACCAGGATTGGAATTTCAAATCCAACCAACCCGTCAAATTTAACGGTTTCCACAACAGTTATGCCCATTTTGAATATCAAAGAAAGAAGATTGAGGGTTTGTCGAAATTTGTTACCATGGGCAAATTGCCTGCCCGTCAAATTCCATCGCTCAAATTTGCAACACGTCTCCATATCGACGAAAAACACGAATCCAGATAATATTTAAAATCGAAATGATCCCTGTCCGTACATTCAAAAGATCGAGAATAGATCTTTCTCCGTACGTGATTACTGTTTGTTACATATCGATATGGATTGACAACGATAAGAAGACAGTAAAATATCTCCGTATTTATCCTCTGTTGGATTGATGAGTATTGATAACGATAACAAGTTTAAAAACGCTACGTAAGCAGTTTAGTACCCTGATATCATGTGGCGTTACGCGACGTAAACAAAGTTTCAAGTTGGGTGTGTCTACGAAATTCAACTGATCTCACTTAAAAAATTGACAGAACAAACAAAATTCCATTCCATGGATTTCTTTATTGATAGAATGTTTTCTGCTAATGAAACGATAATTACAAATATATCACAATAACGGTTCAAGTAAGCCTTGTTGTCTGACAAGGCCCCCGGGGAAGCTACCGTACAGGAAGAAGAAAGTGGTATTGTGCCATCTTGAGCGGCGCCATCTGCACAGAACACAGAAGAATATAGCAGACTTGTAAGAACCCTTAAAACGTTGTAAGGTAATCAGTTATCAAAGTGCTGGTTCTTTGATCCTTCCAAAATATCGCTGCGAAGCTGCGTCCGGTTGCCCATAATCACAGGTTTGAGAAGGACCATGAATTTCTCCCTGCCATCGCACTCTTCCCCATGTAAGCTGCAGGATGCTTCTATCTGAAACAGGACACCTTCCACTGAAATGACTGTTTGAAAAACCTCCAAACTCGTTAATTTAACTTTTTCGACGTTCGAAACTACATCTGGCAGCCTCCCTGTGCGCGACGCATTTTCAGGGCCGAAATGGCAAAAGTGGTCAGGGGCCGAGGACCCTCATATGGTATTTAGAATGGGAAGACCGCCATATAAGTTGAGACAGTGATGGAACAGATTTGTTATAAATTATCAGGGTTTTATCAACATTTAGAGTAAGTTTATCTACTGTTTAAATTATCAAGGTTTTAGCAATATTTATAATAAGTTTGTCTGCTTTAATAAATTGATCACAGAATACACGAAATCACTTTTTTCAAATATTTGTCCTCGAATTTCAATATGATAGATTTTATGAAAATTCTGTCCCTTCAATCCTCTACATAGATCGATAACAAAGTATTTTACTGCGAAATCATTTAGGACGACAGGATTCGTGTCAAAGTTTTGGGAAGCCAGGGATTGTTGAGTCATTATCAAACAGAGATATGGCTTTGTATTTTGGACGGTTTGAAAAATCGAGTTTATTTGCCCGGAGGACGGATCCGTGCATTCCTGGGAAGGTGAAGACACACATACCGTTGTTTTGATCATATCAAGGAGCTATCGCATATTATTTATATAAAGCGTGCAACTTTTCCACTCACCCAATTAAATTGTACGGTAACGCTCAGCGATTTTGTGTGACGTGGAGATCTCTTTACCGTGTACCTATTCGCTCGTCAAAAATTTAGAAATTTTATTATGCTGAGATAGCTTGCTTTTTTTTAATTTAAATAAAAATGGTGTTGTCAAACTATTTTACTAAATGGTTTATTTTGTCTCAATTCTGTTACATCAATTTGCAACAAATCATTATTTTTTTTTTACATGTTTTAAAATTTTGGGGGCATTAAAATTATACAAATAAAATCATTCAAATCTATCAATCCGACAATTTATTATAAACTTTAAGATAAATGTCTCTCTAAAAAAATAACCTAATCTTAAAATATTTAAACTACCATAATAAAAATTATTAAAATACAATTTATTATTATAATTAGAACATTTAAATTCAAAATAAATATATATTAATATTTAATAATTTTTTTTATCACAACCTTTTTTTCAACATATAAATATAAATATTTCTGATTTTTTTATATTAATTTATCTTATTTTCATTTATATTATATTATATCAAAAATACACAACTTCTCTTACAATTTATCATTATATTACATTACTTCTATTTAGCCATTGGGATGATAGCGAATAAGGATACTTTAAAGAAAGATAAAACCATTTTCAAGTATTGGAGTCTCTATTGCTTCAAATCTAAGAAAATTGATTTAAATCCCTATTTAGCTAGAGGGATGATAGAGAATAAGAATATTTTAAAGAAAGATCAAACCGTTTTTTAGTTTTGGAGTCTTTTTCTTCAAATCTAAGAAAATTATTAATAATTTAAAATTACATCTTGTAAAAGTGAAAATCTGTCTTTTAAGTATTAATAGTTATTTATTTTAATTATTTTATTTTTTTTAAATAAAAGTGACCAGTCAATTTATATCTATTAATATTAACTATTAAAATTTCGTATTACCATTACCATTGTAATAACCACTTCCAAGTGAATTACATGAGGTAGCCAAAGTATATATGAAGCTTCTCAAGTTATTAGTCCGTGCCAGTGGCATGTGGCATCGACTATACCATTATCTTAGCTTCACACATGTTTGATGTGTTAGTGCATTCCTTTAAAGTTTTTTTTTAACTCTCAAAGTTATGAGTTTAATAAATCTTTTAAGTGTCCTTAAAGTTCTATGGAATAATTTTAGATTTTTTTTAATATGTTTATTTTATTTTCCTAGTAAATATTATGATTTGCTTGTGATTTGAGTAATTATTTGCCGACTAAACTAAATTTATTGGAAAAATAATAATCATTTTTTAAGTTTTTTTTTGTTTTTTTTTTGGACAAATAAAAAGTTTACACAAAAATATTAATCCATAATAGGACATACATAAGGATGAAAGAATTATAATATTATTGAGAGGAGTAACAAACATAATACTAGACTTCCTAATTATGGAACCTCTAAGTACAAGGCCCTTTAATGGAATGATGGTAGGAGGATTGGGAGGTGATAATAAAGACATTAAATTTGATAAATTGGAGTCATATTTGGAATACGAGAGTAATAATAGGAATGGCGGTTGAATATGGTATGGAAATTAAAGTAAGGGTATTGGTAGGTGTCCATGTCATTCCAAAACTATCTATGGGTAGCAAAACCTTATTAAAAATAAAATAGTCATTGGAATTGTTGTAGTGTGCTTGATATAGTACTTTTTTCAACATCATGTTTACTATTACAATATCACCAACAAATGAAGTGGATAATGCACACTTCAAAGCTCTAATGGTGGAAAATGTATTAATCAAAGTCTTGGTTGTCTTGAGCATCCCCAAGGAGTTTCATGTGGGTAGCATGTGGTATTCAAGTATGGAATCCGTGTGAGCAATTGATAGTTACTTCAACCTTAGCATTAGTGTCCCCCTGAAAGCTTTGTGCATTAGAAAAAACAATGCCAAGCCTTTGGTCACAATATATTTTAAAGTATTCACAATTCTAGTGGCCATGATCACCCACACAAAGGTCTTGCACTTTACATTCTCCAATAGGGATTTGATGTTCATATCTTTTTATTCATTGTCTTCACATAGATCAATTGTAAATTTTATTAAATTTTTTATCTAGTTCGCTTGACCAACGTTTTGGGCTTCTCATGTAAATCCCATCATCACAGACCACTAGTCACCAAGAAGAGAAGGCGGTGGAGGGAAAATTCAATAAAATTTCTAATGAAATATATAAATATAAAACATATTTGTATATATCATGTCGACTTGTTTAAAAAAGTGAACCATAAGAACATGCTTACTCAATTAAGTAACCAAAGGAAATTTGGGCTTTGCATGAGAAGCCTGAAATGTTTCCATAAACAAATGAGAAACAGCCTCAATTGATTTTTATATCTAGCACGATATTTTCATGTAATGATTGCAGATGGAGGTACCATAAATTGTTCTAGGAAGTGCCATAGTGTTAATCACAATATCGAGGAATATATATTGGATAGTCCCATGTTTTCCATCAAAATGGGTGGTGTTGATATTGTATTAGGAGTCCATAGTCACAATGGTTGGGAACAACAACCCTTAATTTTCAATATCCTTTCATGATATTTTCCTTAGAAGAAAAGGAAATTAAGATTAGAGATATATAAGGGAAAGCCTCTAAAGTGATAAGATTTAATAGCATGAAAAAATTACACAAAAAGGGACACCATGGTGTAATTATGCAATTGTGCTCATTATATGTTCAAACATCTATAGCCTTAGCTCCAATGTATCTCCAAAAAGTCATCAACAATCATTCCAAGGCATTTCAAGAGATGTCGAAGGTTCTTCCACCTACTCAATATCATGACCATGCCATTCATCTATGACCAGGAAGTGTAAATCCATTCTTCCATGTTTCTTGATTAAAGAAGATAATCGATGCCAAGATCCCATTACAAACTATCAAGAAGATGCAAAATCGAGCAGTTATTGAGTACCTCATCAAATGGAAGAATGTACCAGTGGAAATGGCGACATGGGAACATGATTTATTCATACAGACATAGTTGTGATTGTTAAGTGTTGAGGAAAACATATGTTTGACTGGGAGGGGCATGTTAAGACCTAGAAAAAAAACCATACAAAGCCCCATGTTATGTATAAAACCCCTTATTAATCCCTATATATTGAATTAATACATTTGTAGTGTTATATTTGTAGGTTGACTACAACCCTTAGTTGCACTATTTCATTATAATTGTACCCTTTGTCTCTTATATATATATATATATATATATATATATATATATATATATATAAGACTTATTTTTAGTATTATATTATCTCATGTCATATTGTATTCTGAATTGCATATATTGTAAGAGAATGTTTTCCCCTTGAAGTGGACTATACTCATTTTCTTTTATTATTTTTTAAGTCGTTGGATCATAACAGGGATGTCTGACATATGGAATACTATGCATTTCTTTTAATACCAAATTCCTAAGTTTTTAAGAACTAGGAACATAAAAAGA
>JZKD02S2245465.1:24021-47341 GCA_000966675.3 Picea glauca | reverse complement strand
TTTGGGCATTGCTGAGATGTAATTTTGAGCACTTGAGCAGAAATAAAGAAGCCTCCCCCACAGGAAAAAGGCCCGAAGACGTAGGCAAACATTGTGCCGAACTCCGTTATCAACCCGCGTTCTTATGGTTTGCTGTTCATTATTGTTTTCAGATCTGCATATGAGTATTTGACTGATATAATCCTCTTCTTTCCTCATTCTTTCGTTAAATTCTCAAATGGTTAAAATATTCATGCAAGTTTAAAACTCAACCATAATCATTGAAAAGATCCTGCCCCGGATCAATGGCCAAAACATGATTGTGGCTCCATACATTTTTTTAAGGATAAGCTATCATATGCCTGTTGACATAGCTATTGATGTGGCACCATGGCTCCACATGCAACCTTGATGGGATTCCATGTCATCCCACCAACCAACCTAGGCTTCCCCATCATCCTTTGTCACCACCTTCTCTCTCCCCATTTACCTTACCTTTACTTTCTCATTGCCTATCAGTTTAATACATAAATAAAATAAAATAATTAATAAATAAAGGACCCACCCATACTAACTGCCACAACCAAGCATGGTAATAATTATGTCTTTTTGGTTTTAATAAGTTTTCTAATATGGCCATTTTGGCACCGTGAAATAAGAGTATCACAACAAAAGACACTATTAAGCTATTCTTTGAGTGTGTTTGGTTTCATTTTGAGCTACCATAGACCATTATTGCAAATAGGGATAATAGGTTCCTTAGTAACTTCTAGTCTATCCCATGGTCTCTAATGAACACCAAGCTAACCAAATCAACTACCTTCCACCCAAAACATATGGAAAAATATAGGTGGTCATCATGACGATTGTTCATATCCTACACATGTACAAATCCAAGAATCCATTTACATGGGATGATATCCTCTTGTATGTTCAACATAGATATACAGGTGTTCTGGGGGTTCCATCCATTGGCCCTCATTGATGTATCTTTACCCATTGCATCTACATAGGAAGATTCATCCCATGATTACACCAAGGTAGGTAGATAAACCAAATTTGTTGAACATATATAGAACATCCAAAATTTGGTTCATGATATCCTGTAAAAATCCAATGCCAAGTACAAGTAGTGACATGACTAGAATCAAGTTCCACACAAGTTTCAGGTTCATGATAAGGTGTGGTTGCATTTGAAAAAAGAGTTCATAACATCCCCCCACAGGAATATAAAACCACTTATATATCAGCCTCACATCATCATAAAGGTTATGGGTGAGAATTATTTTGAATTAAGTATTCCCCCTTTCCTTGGATTGCACCTAGTATTTATTGTGGAGCTGCTTTGACCATATTTTCCACATATATTGGACACCTCATAGGTGGATACGAATTTAGACAATATATAACACAACCCCAACTGCATTTATTAGGATACATTGGATTGGATCTTGGCAACAAATATGAAGTGCACATACCAACAGAACATATAACTCTATTAGGTTTTCAAAGTAGGACAACTTCCTCACAGAGGAAACTGGCTCACCAAGAGTTAGATTCAATGCAATTTTCCCCATCTAATGGAGATACTGAATGTAATGGAGACCATTTATTCCTAAGGGGGGTTCTGATTGATCCAAGTGGATATCGATGGCCACCCACCTCTTCCACTGAATTAGAATGGTTTTCCATATTGGTAGTTATTTTTTATTTTTACAGGTCCCGAACTTCTAGTCCGTTTTTGAGGCCCTAAATAGTTGATTTTGGCCCTACGATGAATTAGGGTTTCCATGTCATACCAAATCCTTGAGTGAAACTGTTCTTCCCATTGAGATGTTTCCAATACAATATGTGAAATTTGCAACCCTAGGATGTTGATGTATCAACTAGACTCCTCGAGGTCCAAATTCCTTTTACCACTTCTTCTCCTAGGGTTAGGGTTTTGGAAATTTACGGTTTTTTCCTTCTTAGGGTTTAGTAATTTATGTTAAAATACCACTTCTACCTCTTATATTTCTCTTATTATGACTAAGCATAGCATAAACCTCTTTCTTTATATGTAATATACCACCATTCCAACTATTTTGTATTGTTTTCATCTCACAGTCTTTTTCTATTTCGTTTATTAATAGAATTTGGTTCTCGTTGTATTATGATTATCTATGAAATGTTTATGTATGTATGTTTCCTTTCATATTCCTATAATTCATTTAATTCTCTATGCAATCCAGACCACTATTCCCACATGAAGATGAAATATCCCATAGAAAGGTTATTAGTGGTGAATGCCTTGTTCATATGCATCAAGCATGAGAGGACTCACATAGGTCCTAAGTCAATTGTTTTCACCTCCAACTATTGTGGCGAATCTAAGGCCAATTCATGGTACACAATCCATCCTAACCATAGCCATATTCATATTCAAGGTCCAAAGATGCACTACATAGGTCACGAGTGGTGGTTGGAGACCTTATCAATGCTCATTGAGCCTAAAAAGAATCATCCAGGGTCCAAAAATTTCTTAAGGAACCATACTTAAAGTGTAGAAACCATGGTGAATCTTGATAACTCTTAAAACTCCAAGTATAAAACGTTTAGCTATATATATTTTTTAAATATTCAAATTTATAAGGATTTTATATAGTTTCTAGAAACTTTTGGTGATTTTTAGAGAAAAAAAATTATCATATATAAATTTGGTGAATTATTTTTAGAAACAATGAAAATTGGTGAATATTTTATCTAGAAAAGAACTTGGAAAATTATCCCAATGGTGAAATTTAGCCCCTAATTTTTTCCCTATTTAGTGTCAAAGGCCCTTTATTTCATCCCCCGATCATTATCAAGGACTTCATACCTATCTATGGTGTACAATAACTCTTAATGGTTCTTATGTATTTTAAGTTGGAGGTAAAATATCCCCTATAGATTTAATGTTTGGTGTTTTTAGGTCTCATTCATGATTGTCAAATCCTTGAGACACATATCTTGTGCATAATACCCCTTAATAATAATCATGTTTCCACTGGGAAGCAAAAGATCCCCTATAGTGATCATGTTTGGTCTTTGAGACCTCAACCATGAACCTCAAACTCCAATATTATCCTTCAAGGGATAAGGCCCTTTATTTTATCCCTTGTCCATTGTCAAGACTCTAATTCACATTGTTCTTACACAAAATGTCTTAATGATTCTCATATTCCCACATGATAGCTTGAGGCCTCATTCATGGCACTTGAGTTTAAAAATCCTATATATATCATGTATCCTATTTTTAGGCATGATTGATGGTGCTTCAACCTAAAAGGCTTCATTTTGGGCCTATATATTATAATTATTTTTTTATGAGGAGGGGTTCATGGTTATTGGGGGTTGTGGGTTTGTTTTCCAACATAACATGTAGGCCTTATAACACATGAATTATTGATATATAAAAATCCATTCCCATAGGATTCAATCCATTTTCTCTTCACTTTAAGAAAAAAAAATGCTACACTGATAATATTTTTTCTCAACATTGTTTTCGTATATTCATAAATAAGAAACAATCTCTTACAATTTTTGAAGGGGAATGTATTCAATAGAAGTAAAAAATCAAAGATGAAGGTGCGTACACATGAATAAATAGAAGAATAAAATAAAAAGGAAATAAAAATTACATGGAATCAAATATCTCATTCTCCCTCGGAACTATATTGCTACTGGTTAAGTTTTCTTAAAGTTACAACCTAAATCGAGCATGGGCAAGATAGTAGGAAAAAAAATGATATTGAAACAGTGTCACCTCTAAATATGTGGTGAGAGAACCCACAATATTGTTGATTATGTGCAACAATACTTATTTTCTTCTATGATAATTTTATTTCTAAGGATATACCATTTCATTTTCATTGGATCTGGTCAAATGGTTGCATAGGTCAATTAGAAAATGTATGTCTAGTTTATCAGTTATGTTTGTTGTGAAAAAAATATAGGGGTGTATTGGGTATGTTTTATATTCTTTGCACAATTATCCCTAGGTAGTGTATTTTGGGTTGGGTACACTGGGGGGTACTGCATGCCCCCCCTATCAAGGAGTTTGAGGGAAAAGCACATGAAATGTTTTTTGGTTTCTTTCGATCTGATTTTGAGCTTTTTTTGGCCAATTGTTTTTCAACCCATTGTATTGTAATTATAGTTAAGGAATCTAATCCAGGCTGATGTATTAGTGTTTTGTATGTTGTAAAATCATATATAATGTATTGTAAATGGTGAAATGAATACAATGAGAGTTAGAGGTGTATCTCTAAACATTTTGTTGGTTTTCCCGATTAAGGGATTCCAGGGTAAATTTCTAAGTAGTATGTGTGAATGATATATTTTATTTCTATTTTATAAAGAATATATGTGTGCATTACTATACTGTAAATGTTTAAAATGTACATTAGGTATTAGAGAAGATATTGGCGTCAAGAGGATGCCTTTTTTGAAAAGGGTTAGATTATCTTGAGTCTGTGATAAACATAGTTTCAATGGGAGATCTATAGTGGTGATTCTGAAGGTGAACAAAACAGGTTATAAGTTGTAAGGTATTAGATCTATTATAATAGCATAGAAACATAAATACTGCATAAAATAATAGTGGGACAACACAGTATATGAAACCACAACACCAAAACAATACATTTATTGATAGGAAACAATGTTCACTTGCCTCTTCAAGGGGGAAACCTCCAACATAGCAAAACTCTATTACAATAATTATCAGGACAAACTTCTCAATCCTCCTACTCTTATTTATACTAATTATATCTTCTAAGGAAGCTTCTAGGGGAAGATCTTTCTAGAAGTGAAAGATTCTATTAAATATTCTTACAATGACTTGTTCTCATTTATTAAATAGGCCTTATAAACTAATGTCAACCTTTATTACATGGAAAATATATTATTCTACTTACATGAGGGGTTAGGGAGGTTATATCCCTAACATTCCCTCATCCTTGAAAACATCCTTGTCCTCAAGGATTGATATGAGGAAATTGTTGCAGAATGGTAACAGTTTCCAAGGTGGCATCTTCTGGAGTTGAATCTTTCCATTTCACTAACACTTCCTGGATGGTGCATTGACGGAGTCGACGTTCACGCTGGTCCAATACTTCTTGGGAATGTAACCAAATGGAACCTTCTTCATCCATCTCAGGGATACAATTTTTAGTTAGGAACTTAATTCCAATAACCTTCTTTAAGCATGAGACATAAAAAAAATGATGGAGCATAGAATCATTGGGTAGAGCTAATTGGTAGGCGACGGGCCCCACACGCTTGAGAATGGAATAAGGACCATAAAATTCAGGAGTAATATTATGACAATGTTCAACTTTGAATGAAGTCTTCTTGTAAGGTTGACGACGAAGAAACACATGGTTCCCTTCAACAAATTGATGTTCAGAATGACCTTGATCAACTTGCTTCTTCATGATATTTTGAGCCATCACCAAATTATATTTGAGGGTATGGAGCATGGCCTCATGTACTGCAATATGTTTTTCAACCTCTTGAACCTTAGAGACACCTAACATGTATGAGAGAACAAATGGTAGATTTTTTCCATATACTTCGTCGAAAGGACTCATGCAAGTGGTTATATGATAACATGTGGTTTACCACCATTCAACTAGTGTTAACCACAAAGCCCATTGATGATGTCGGTTAGATGAAAAAAACCTTAAATATGTTTACAAAATCTTGTTGACAATTGCAGCTTGGCCATCATTCTGGAGATGATAGGAGGTGATGAGATGTAATTGGGTGTCCTGTAGCTTGAACAATTCTTAGCAAAGATTATTGGTGATCATGGGATCCTTGTCAAAGACAATAGAATGTGGTATGCCATGATGTTTTAAGATATTATCCATGAAAACTTGTGCCACTATGGATGCGGTGAAGGGATGTTGCAAATCACAAAATGAGAATATTTGGAAAGATGATCAACCACCAACATGATGATTGTCTTGTTGTCGTATTTAGGGAGGACCACAATTAAATCCATAGATACATCCAACCAAATAGAAGGGAGAATCAAAAGGGGTTGGAGTGTTCCAGGGGATTTGACTGTTTCTCATTTGTTGTGTTGAAAAATATCACACTAAACCAAAAAGGTTTGGATGTCTTGTTTCATACCATATCAGGAAAAATAACGTTTGACCTATTCATAAGTTTTGGTAAACACTGAATGCCCAACAGTGGTTAAAGCATGAAGATTTGAAAGCACCGTAGATTTAAGTTGTGACTATTTTCTTGGATAGAGACAACCTTTGTAGTGAAGCTCGTTATTGTGACAAGAGTACCTTGGAGAGGCTGGTGAATTTTCTTGCAATTGTTGGATCAGGTGAGATATTTTTGGATCTTGTAAGCATTCCTGACAAGCAGCTTGGAGCCAATCGGGTACAACAAAGGAGAGGGAAAAAAGGGAACATTTTTCTTCATATTTACAGGAAAGAGCATTAGCAACAACATTTTATTTTCCCTTCTGGTAAATGATCTCATAATCATGGTCAAATATCTTAGTGGCCCATTTTTGTTTCTTCAAGGATGAAATCCTTTGTTCCAAAAAATACTTGAGGCTCTCGTGATCAGTTTTAATATGGAATCGTTGCCCCAAGAGATCAGGACACCAAAGATCCACGACATGTAAAATAACCAACATTTCCTTTTCATAGATGGATTGGACCAAATTTTTATCTAAAATTTGTTTTCTAGTGAAGGCCAAAGGCTGTCCAACTTGCATGAGGAATGCCCGAATTCCTTTTCTAGAAGCATCACATTCCAAGACAAAAGTCTTGGTGAAATTAGGAAGGAATAGGATCGAATTTGTGCACATACTATCTTTCAAGGCCTAGAAGGATTGGTCAACTACTAGATTCCAAGTGAAGGAAATATTTTTAAGGTGAGAAGTGAGAGGTGATGCAATTCTTCCATAATTATTAACAAAATTATGATAATAAGCAGTTATACTTAGAAATCCACACCAACTCTTAATAGTTTTAGGATCAAGCCAATCCTGCATAGCTTTAATTTTCTTAGGATCCACCCGTACATCGTCCTTTCCCACAATATGACAAAGTTACTCCACTTCTGAGGCTCCAAAGGAACCTTTAGATTGTTTGAGGAAACATTGGTGCTTAGAGAGTAGATGCAGAACTTGATCCACATGGATGAGATGGGATGTTGTTATGATCTGATCCTAACCCGTATTCGTGAGTCATCAATTAGTAGCATATGTTTTCTTTGTAATAAAGGACAAAATTAGTTAATAAGTCTTATTAAATAAAGGAGAATAAGTCAATGTAAGAAGACCTAATAGAAGCTTATGCTTCTAAAAAGATATTCCTCTAGAAGTTTCCGTAGAAGGTAGAGTTAGTATAAATAAGAGTAAGAGGTATTGGATAGTTTTTTTCTTCGAAATTATTGTAATAGAGCTCTTCTCTACTGGAGGTTTCCCCCTCGAAGAAGCAAGTGAACATTGCTATATTTAATAAAGGTTCTCTTTCTAGTGTTATTCTGGTATTGTTCTAACTATAATCTTATTGTTCCATTACTTCTTGCTAAATATTTATGTTCCTCGTAATATAATTTATCTGGTATATTGCAAGTGGTATCAGAGCTCCTTCCTGGATTGAACTTGTGGGGTAAATTTTTTTCAGAGTAGAGACATATTCTGATATATTTAAGCTACAAAGATATTTTTTTATGTGCATAGATCCTTGGACAGGGAATCATACATGAAATAACTACAAGTGGTACTTAAGTGCACATTGTTGGCCACCCTTGTAACCCATGTTGGTAAACCTTAAAGTGGTAGCACATCAAAAAATACATGTATATGGATTGACCTACATATATTGAATTCCTCCATAGATAAACCTATTGGTCACCTGACTGTTATAGTGTCACTGAGAACAACACTAGGGAAGATACTCTCTAGTACCTGGGTAATCAGGTAGTAGGGATAAGGGTACAGTCTAGCCTCCTTAGTTGGTTCTATGAGATATCGGGTCAAGTATTATTGTTCAACCCTACATGTATATCAAAGAGTTATAGAATAGGGTAACCATTTCTTGTTTATGCCCTACAAACCCCAACCCTTGGGATGAAAAAAATGATATGTTACAGTGCGACTTGGCCCCTGCTAAATTTTTCACTGCAGATACACTCCTTGCCGACATTTTTTATTATTGAGAATTTGGGAATTTCACCACTGCAAAAGTATTCAGGCCGGAGTACAACTCCACAAGAGTAACAAAAATAAATAAAAAATTGGGGCCCGACCGCACCCTTATTTGTGACTTAGTCCATTGGATTCCACTCTTTATTCTGATTGCAGTGGTACCCTTCACTTTTAAGCCTTTTTTTTCTGTGGACCCAACCCTTTCTGGGACCCCCTTATTTGCAACCTATCCCATTGAAATTCTCTATTTTTCCTTATCACATTGGACCTATCATTTTTGTGGCCTAGATTTTCCTTCCCAACCCCTCATTTGTTACCTAAGTTGCCTCAATTCCGACAAACCTCTCTCAGAGCCAAGAAGACTGGGATTCTAAGGTAAGTGTCCTCCATCCACACACAAGTACAAGATTCCATAAGAAAAACAGTACAAGAATTTGTCTGCATAGCTATGCAACAAATATTCAAGGGTAAGAATGTTGAGCCCAATTCATAGGACACTCAAGCCTACCACTAGGAGCTTAATCCTTCATCCTTCTCCCCTTGGGATTCTCCACACTCTTGGAATAAGGTGCCCAAAGTTGACATGCATAAATTTCATAGATCCAACCCAAAAAGGTGGGTTTCTCAAATGGAACAATACTTCTCCCTTCATGATATTCAGGATGATGAGAAAAAAATCCATGTAGGGGTTTTTTACTTGGATCAATAATGTTGTAAGTGGTGGCAGTGGCATAAGAAATGTTATCCAAGGCTGCCTACTTGGAACATGTTCACTAAAGTAGTTTGTCCCTATTTTGATAGGGAATCACATTTTTGGGGAAAGCTCACTAAGCTACACCAAATGAGATCAGTCTCAGACTTCATCACAACATTTTAATAGTTGGCTATCAGAATCAAGGCTTATCTAATCAATTTTACCTTCAATGTTTTATTAGTGGCTTAAAGGAATCCATCAGGGCTCATGTGAACATGCATCATCCTATTTCTTAGTTGCAAGAATTCCACTTAGCATTGGAAGTAGAGACCATCCTTCAGAATCCACCCTTGAAGGATACATTCCCCAACCTTCCTCGCCCCGAGGCTCATCCAATTCCGACACAAACCTTAAAGGTCCAAAAGGTATCTAAAAAAAAATTGGAGGAGCGTCACAAGCAAGGAATTCGCTATTACTATGATGAAACGTACTCACCAAGACATAAATGTAGGGAATAAATTTTCTTCCAGATTGATGCATTAGCTTCATCTTCTTATGTAGACATACCATCAAATGTGAATCCTGAACCAAAGGATGCTAAACCAATTGTTCACGCCATAGATTTTGTTGCATTCCCTATGGAACCAGAGGAACCTATCATATCACTTCATTCCATTTAAGGTATTTCGTCCCCACAGACATTGAAGACCAAGGGATACATCAAACATAAGTCGGTTTTGGTGTTGATTGATAGTGGTAGGACCCAAAATTTTATTCACCGCAGGATTACTGAGGAGATCCATTGTTTTTTTTTTCCTATTTCTAATTTTCAAATCCTCATCTATAATGGGGGTACAATGAAGTGTGTGGGGCGTTGTGAGAATGTCAAACTCCAAATGGGGGATTTTCATATGAAAACCCACATGTTCTCTATTTCCATGGGGGGTTGTGATATTGTATTGCGTGTGGAATGGCTTCGCACTCTGGGACCAATCAAAATGGATTATGAAGAATTATATATGAGTTTCACCCAAGAGGCTCAGACCTATACCCTCCTAGGTCTCCAAGAGGGCTCCCATGAAATCATCAGCTCTCAAAGGATGGAAGATATGTTGAAGAAAGGCCACCATGGTGTGATTGTTCAATTTCATTCCATATAGGTCATTGATTAGGCCTCTTTGGTAGTTCCTTCTAGGCCTCTCACAATACATTACAGGAAATTTGTACACCATTATGGAAAAATTTCTAAGCCCTTGACCGACCTTCTTAAGAAAAATGAATTTCATTGGACACCTGTGACCGAGAAAGCCTTCACAGACTTAAAGTGGGCCATGTGAACTACTTATGTCCAAACATCTCCTGACTTCAAAAAGACATTTGTGGTAGAATCAAATGCTTGTGGCATTGTTCTAGGCGCAATGCTCACACAAGATGGTCGACCTTTGGCCTTTACTAGCCAAGCGTTGTGTGGCCAAAATTTGGGTAGATCTACATATGAAAAAATAAATTATGCTCATTCTCTATGCAGTGCACACATGGCATCCATATCATTTGGGATGTCATTTTCATATCAAAACATATCACCATAGTCTGAAGTATTTTTCGGAGCAACGATTATCCTCCCCAAAACAATAGAAGTGGCTGACCAAAATGTTTGGGTGTGATTATGAAATCATATATAAAAAGGGAAAAGACAATATAGTCATTGATGCATTGTTAATACAACATGAGGAGGATGACTCCCTATTTTCCTTATCCTTACTAGTCCCTGATTGGATTGAAGAAGTTCAATAAGAGGGGCTAACACATCCGACTATATCAGGTTAATTCAACACATTTAGGAGGACCCTAATCCTCCCATCGAATACACTTGGCACAAAAATATTATCCAATATAAGGATCATCCGGTTCTATCACCCTCTTGAACACTCAAGTCGAGGTTCTTAAATGAGTTACACTCATCAACTATTGCAGGTCACTCGAGCTTCCAAAATACCTATGCTCGTGCCCTTCATTTTTTTTGCGGAAGCCATGAAGAAGGATACACTTCACTTTGTCATGAAATGTGAGGTTTTCCAACATAATAAAGGTGAAACCATCAAGTCTACAAGAGATCTACAACCCCTACCCATTTGAGCTTCTATGTGGACATACATCTCCATGGACTTTATAGTGGGCCTCCAAAAATCTAGGAACAAGTCCATCATCATGGTGGTGGTTGATAACCTCTCCAAGTATGCTCATTTTTGTGCATTGTTGGGCCAAGGAGGCCACCTAGGGGAACGCCCACCCGGGGAGCACAAGTCAATCACCTAGGCGCAACACTTCTTCACCTTTCGACGATGAATTAAATATATGTAAAATAAATGGTTCCCTTGGTATATAAGGCGAACAAGGAATAAAATAAAGTATTCTTACCTTTTCTTATGAAGCTATGTGTCTTGGTTGTTTTCTTTTCTGAGTTTGCATTTTACATTCACGACAATTTCATTTTTAGGATTTTCTGAAGAATAACCAATGCACCTTCGTTCATGGTTGCCTCCTGGTGACTCCATTTCCCATGCTTCCATCTCTGAGAGAAAGCTTATATGATTATCTATCCACTCTCTCAGGGAGAAAATCATTTTCCTTCACGTTTTCTGAGGTAGAAGGGAGGGCACGCCAACTGGGGTTTGCACCTTTGTTGGTTTCTTCTTTTTCGAAATGAAGTGAGTGCACCCTCTTCCATGGTTGCACTGGGCTTCTCCCACTAATCCCCGGAGGTCATTCCAAGATATCCAAAACCTCTTGGCCACTCTCGGGTCACCTCGGTCTGGATCCCCATTTGCTTGGTCACCTAAACTAATGGTGCGACCCTTTCCAGATTTGCACCCCTGAGGATATTTTTTGGTAAGAAACTGAGCTATGGCTTCCGTGGTCACCTTCTCCTATATATCGCCTTATTGGGAAGATCAATTGGTATCAAAGCCTCAAGATCCATGGAAAATCTTTCGATCTTGAAGATTGATCCAAATGTTTTGGGGGTTTTCATGAAATAATCCAGAGTTTGCCCATTCCAGGGTTTCCATTTTATGCAAGAAGCTCCACAGATCTCATAATCCCCAAGGGTGCCCACATATCCATTTCCATAGGGAGGAGTCCCACAGATCTAAAACAATATAGATCTCTCCCTCTAGACCAGTTCAAGCTTTGTTGCCTCAGGGTTTTGAGTCCTCTGTTCTCAAAACAGAGTCCTCTATTCAGCATTGCAACCTAGGGGTGCCTTTTCTCTTCATTTTTCCTCACAATGCCTCCACGCAAAGATCCTTTGGAAGTTGGTTTAGATTCCAACACATCAAATCCCGTCCAAGATCTTGCCTTCATCCTCAATGAGCTGCTCAGAATGCAACAACAAAACAATACATATCCATTCTGGTTGGACACTCGAATCCAACTACCCAAGTTTGCTGGGAAAACCAACGGTGAAATGGTGGATTCTTGGATTTGTAGCCTATCCACCTATTTCAATACATGTCCAGACCTTATCAGGGAAAGAAAACTCTAGATTTTCTCCTTGCAATTAGAAGGACTGGCACAAACTTGGTGGCATACAAAACAAGAGAAGACCACATTTGTGATAGAGATTGGGGATGCTCTATAATCCTCTACTTCGCAACCCATCAAAACCTGGGCTCGACTTTCTGAAGCTTTGAGAAATCGCTTCTATCCACCTGGGTATGTGCAATCTTTATGGATAAAAATGCACAAACTTCGACAACTCCCTTCACAAGGAGTGAAAGGCTACATAGACTTATTCTACAAGATGCACCTCTTTCTTCATGTTCCAGATCCAGAAGAGGGAATCTTATTAAAATTTGTGGCTAGTTTATTAATTCAATTCCATCGAGAAGTAAAGTTGTTTGAAAATCCAACTTTAGATAAAACATTTCAGATATCTTTGGCTATAGAAAGGAAAGTCGCTCCTAGAGGTTGTATTCCTTAGTCCTGCCCTTACACCAACCCCCCGCCTCTCAACCATCCAGCTCCCATCCCTTAGCCCGCTTTCCACCTCCTCAGACTCAAAACCCCACACCCAATACAACTACAAGGACACCCTCGTGCTCATTCCACAAAACTACTTCATACAATTCATCAGATTATCAAATCCTCCAAAATCTAAAAACCAACAAAATTCTACTCACTAAGCTCATCGCGCCTTCCCAAGTAGAAGATACCGAAGAAGTTTCTTTGGAAAGTCCCATAGAAGTAGATCCCACATTGATTCTAATGACTTAGGAAGATTCGAACACATCCACCCAACCCCTCTTCACCCATAACTGCCAAATCAAAAACAACTTGGCCTTACTGATTATGGACAATGGAAGCCAGAAAAATTTGGTGTCTCAAGCCCTTGTCAGCCGTCTTAATATTGTCACTACTCCACATCTACAACCCTATCAACTCAAATGGGTCCAGAAGGATGGCCCTTGCCTCCTAGTTTCCAAGCGTTGTCTGGTTACTTTCGCCATAGGCCAATTCAAAGAGATTGTCCTAAGTGATGTCTCCCCCTTGGATTGTGTGGATTTGCTACTCGGTATCCCATACCAAACCCAAAGAAATGCTATTTATCTAGCCAAATCCCTCCAGTACAAAATTACCAAAGAAGGCCACACTTATATCTTAATTGCAGCAAAACCCAAACCCCCTTCTACCAAAGAACAAATCCCACATGTACACTTAAACCAATGTGTCTCTCTCTGTTTTGTGTGCCCAATAATACCAAACAATACCACGCACCCTGTTCATGAAACTATAACTCCCCTCCTCCACGAGTTCACAGAGGTATTTCAACCTATGGAAGGACTTCCCCCCTCCCACCACATTGACCATTCCATTCATCTCATCCCCGAATCTGCCTTACCTAACTCCCCTACTTACCGGTTGGCCTCGATAGAAATAGAGGAAATGGAAAGACAACTAAAATAGCTCATCAACTCTGGCCACATCCAACCTTCATCTTCTCCCTGTGCTTCTACCGCCTTTGTCATCCCTAAACGAGATGCCTCAGAAATGCACCTTGTCATTGATTACCAAACCTTGAACAAAGATACAATAAAAAACCATTACCCCCTTCCCCAGATTGAGGAACTACTCGACACCCTCCAAGGAGATAAGTGGTTTACTAAATTGGATTTGACAGCTGGCTACCATCAAGTTCGAATGAACCCAAATGATGTTTGGAAAACATCGTTCAAGAGAAAATTTGGTCTTTTTGAGTGGAAAGTCATGCCTTTCGGTCTCACCAATGCCCCAGCCACTTTCATGAGGCTCATCAATGACATATTCAGAGCACATTTGGGTCGATTTGTGGCCATCTACTTAGATGACATTCTCATTTTCATTCGGACATGGGACACTCAAATGCAACATGTTTGAAAAGTCCTTCAAATTCTCCAAGAACACAAGTTGCAATTCAAAGAGAAGAATTCATATTTTGGTCAGACTTTAGTCCCCCTATCTCGGCTTTGTGGTCATGTCAAAGGGTATTCAACTAGATCCATCAAGAATCCAAGCATTGAAACAATGGCCTCTACCTTCTTCAACTAAGGAGTTGAAAACCTTTTTGGGTGGCATCAATTTCTATCATAAGTTCATTCCCTCTTTTTCAAATCTTGCTCGACCTTTGCATCAGCTCTCAAATCCTTCTTCTACATTCATCTGGACCAAAGAAGAAAGTACTCACTTTGCTTAGCTCAAAGATACCCTCTGCTCATCCCCTGTTTTACATCTGCCAGACCTCTCCCAACCCTTTGAGATTGAGTATGATGCCTCACAATATGGTATTGGTGTCATACTTAAACATGGAGGACACCCCATTGCTTACCACTCTGAAACCCTATCCAAGGCAAAGAAAAATTATAGTATCTATGACAAGGAATTTTATAGTCTGGTGCAAGCACTCAAACAATGGAGGCATTATTTGTTGGGTAAAGAAACCATTCTTCATACCGACCACCACCCTTTGATTTTCATCAAATCTCAATCGAAGATTCAGGAACAAAGGCACCTTAAATGGGCCTCCTACATTCAATAATTTCACTTAGTCATCAGAGACAAGAAAGGCAGTTCTAATAAAATGGTTGATTTACTAAGTCGACCTCCCACTCTAGTTCTTTCCATTATAGAAGTACATTGTGCTACGTATGACACATGAAAATATCAATATCCTACTGACACTGACTTTCGAGAGATTTGGGAAGCCTTGCAAAGCCCCACAGTGATCAATCAGAACCCCTTCCTAGACTACACTATTCGGGATGGGTGGCTATATAAGTTGAATTTGCTATGCATTCCACACTCAGAAGACTGCCTCTTGCTCATCAAGGAAGCACATGCTTCATCCTATGGGGGGCACTTCGGGACCACAAAGGCCACCCAACATCTATAACACCATTTTCATTAGCCTTCCATGCAGCCTCAAGTTGAAAAATTTATCAGAGCTTGTGCCTTATGCTCACAATCCAAGCCATCCAACTGGAAGCATGGGTTGTATCAACCAATGTTGCTTCCTTCTCGGCCTTGGGAGTCAATCTCAATGGAATTCCTCAGTTGAATTCCAACAACCCAAAATAAACATGATGCAATCTAGGTAGTGGTATGTCACTTCAGCAAAATGGCACTTTTTATCCCATGCACAAAGACTACTACAGCAATACAAAAAACAGAACTCTACTTCCACCATTTCTGGCCCCATTTTGGCCTCCCAAGCAGTATCATCTCAGACAGATATTCTCGCTTCCTTAGTAAATTTTGGAAGACCATATGGGCACTATTGGGGCGCCACCTCAAGTTTTATACTGCATTCCATACTCAAATGGATGGCCAAATAGAGGTTGTCAACAGAGTCTTGGTTCATGCTCTTTGAACTCACTTTGGGCACAACAAACAATGGGACAATTACTTGCACATTCACCAGCATAGCTACAACAAGGCAAGACATTCTTCTACAATATTTTCACCTTTCGAAGTCTACTTGGGATTCCAACCATCATCTCCAACCGAGCTCCCACTCACTTGGGCTCCTCAAGGTACATTCCATCAACAACAGGAACAACTGTCATCTCAACAATTTCTCCAACAAATTTCACAACGCCACAGTCAAGTCACATCAACACTCAAATCAGCCCAAGATCATGCCAAGCAGCGCCATGAAAAAAAAAGAACCTTCATGGCCTTTCAACTAGGGGATCAAGTCTGGTTACACCTGGATAAGAATCATTTCAAAGGCCACCATCACAATCTTTTGCCAATCATATATGGTCCATATACAATACTCGACAAGATTGGAGAAAATGCATATAGGTTGGATCTGCCACCACAACTGGGAATATACAATGTCATTAATGTAAATCACTTAAATTTGTTTGAGCCTTCCCTCTTATAAGAACCAATCACCATCACTCATCCAGTGGACAACATTCCCGATTTCCAACTCCCACTAGCCAAAGACACTATACTGGACACTCGAAGTCGCTCTACAAGACACCAGACTTACACTTCATATCTGGTAGCCCACAAAGGACAAACTCCAACTCATGCAAAGTGGATCACAACTGATGTATTGCACAAAAAGTTATTGCATATTCTCATGGAAGCCAGGATGCTTGTAGATCTAAACAGGGAGGAATTGGTCCAAGGAGTCCACCTAGGGGAACACCCATGTGGGGCGCACAAGTCAATCACTTAGGCACAACACTTCTTCACCTTTTGATGATGAAATAAATTTATGTAAAATAAATGGTTCCCTTGGTATATAAGGTGAACCGGGACTAAAATAAAGTATTCTTACATTTTCTTCTAAAGCTATGTGTCTTGGTTGTTTTCTTTTCTGAGTTTTCATTTTACATTCACGACAATTTCGTTTTTAGTTTTTTCTAAAGAATAACCAGTGTACCTTCCTTCATGGATGCTTCCTGGTGACTATATTTTCCATTCTTCCACCTCTGAGAGCAAGATTATCTCATTATCTAGCCACTCTCTTAGGGAGAAAATCATTTTCCTTCGAGTTTTCTGAGGTAGAAGGGAGGGTGCACCAACTGGGGTTCGCGCCTTCATTGGTTTCTTCTTTGTGGGAATGAAGTGAGTGTGCCCTCTTCCATGGATGCACTAGGATTCTCCCACTAATCCCCGAAGGTCACTCTGAGATCGCCAAAACCTCTTGGCCACTCTCTAGTCACCCTAGTATGGATCCCAATTTTCTTGGTCACCCAAACTAATGGTGCGCCCCTTTTCAGATTTGTGCCCCTGAGGAGAGTTTTTGGTCAGAAGTCGATCTATGGCTTGTGTGGTCACCTTATCCTATAGAACACCATGTTTGGAAGATCACCATGCCACCCAAACCACATTGAATCTTCATAATTGTCACATGCTATCTAATCAAGATGAAACTCATCCCAATTGTCATCAAGTCATACAGAGCTTAAACAAAAAATGTAGACTAACCTATGACAACTTAAAAAAGGTCATACGTGAGAGAAAAAAATACATTGTTACACTTCCTTATAGACCTTTGGGTTCTATAACTGGTCATCATGAGGTGAAAGGGAGCTCAACCAAGAAACATAAACTCAAATATCAGAACCTAAACAAAATTGTTCGTGCACAAAACAATCGTATTTTCGCACTTTTTGCTGAACACAAACATCACATGTCCAATGAAAAATAACATCACCATTTTCACCATAGAGATGGTGAGGAGGAAATGCTCATAACAAATGTCGATTCCACGTTCAACATGGCTTGTCAACAAGTGAAACTATTTTCCAGTGGAAACCATAAGTTAACCTACCACATGTTGGAAAAACAGATACATGAGGTACATATCCCACAATGGTCATGATACCGACTGAGAGGAAAAAATAACATATCACGGCCTAGATCCAACACCATGCACTGCTAGTAGTAAAAATCAGTAAATAGTTATTGTGCATGCTTGTCTAGGGAAGATAGATGAAAAACAAATCTATATGAAAAAAATTAAAGACACTCGTTTCATTGCATGTGCGATTTGCAGGCAATTGAATTTCGCAACAAAAAAAATATTCTTTCACCCCTGACTTGAAAAAATAATACCTCGGATTGACACTAAATGATAGAACATTTTCTAGTGGTAATATTTGTCTTCCATACAAATGATCATTTGAAAATGGAAAATTGCCACATTTTTCAACGCCTGACCAAATAAGATGTAACACACCACTACCAGATGTAGGTACACTTATAGAAGTTGAAGAGAGACTTGTGTCTCTGCGAATTACATTTGCACAAATCAGACCATGGGGCTATAAACAACCCCAAATGGGCTTAACAGGGTCAATTATTAATGTTCATGTCCAACTAGATGTTGTGTAAAAAGCCCTGCCACAATTCATTAGCGATACAATGAAAATTGTTGTAGCTCTCAAAAGACGTTTGCAATACAAGAATCCATACCAGATAGGTAAAGTGTGTGTGCACATTGTCATGAAAGCATTAAAACAATTATGTTCCCAGGCCATGTACAAAGCACAAAATATCTGTATAAATGATAACTGGAACAATGTTCTTGAACAAGGAAATGATAGTTGTGCACATACTTTTGACACTACTAGTGAATTTGATACAAGCGATGAATCAGAGAATGAAAAACCCGTTGAAACATTGATACATGGATTCACTGACTCACAATGCATTCATGACTTGCAAGACAAGATTGTTGAAATTGCACCTGCTAAAGGGTAACATCCACTTGAAATATTCAAAGAAAAATTTGTTGAGGAAATGAACTTCCCAACATTGTTCTATGGAGATTCACATCACATTGATATCACAGAATGATTCAGCTACCAAAAAATAGTTTGATGGGAACTTCTACATTCAAGCGGTGACTTATCTTGTCACATAACAATTTTTTTTTTCAAAACAATGCATATACTAATTGAGAAATTTCTCTCTTGCATGTGGGTATGAATAAGAAAAGTCCACCTACAGGCAAGAAAGTTATTGGCTAGAGATATCAAGTACAAAGAAAACCTAGAAAAAATACTAAAATCTGATATTGGATACATAGATTTCAAAAACATTCGCATCTCTCTTGACTACTTGCAACAAAACAAGAAAACTATATTTTCAATGATCCGACAATTGGGACCCCCAACTTTTTTCATACTGAGATCCGTTGGTGGCTACAGTGTCTGCATTGTGTCAGAAAAGGAAAAGGAAAAGGAAAAAACAAACTGATACATTGGAAAGTGATTACATTGACTACCTCACAAGAAAAGACCCGGTGACATGTACTCATTACTATAGACATAGAATAAATTCTTTGAGGCAATTGATATGTCATGATGAAGCGTTCTTCGAAAAAATATATAACTACTATTTTGTGACTAAATTCCAGAATAGAGGGAGTGAGTATGACTATGCATTCTTATGGATAGAGGGTGCACCCGTCTATGGAAATGACGACAACTCACAGATCAAGCAGTTTATGGACAAATACATAACATGCAACAAAAATCATTTGGATCTAGAACTTGCCAAAGTTCATATACATTATCATACAAGAAGCTGTAAAAAATGAAAAAAATCACATTGCAGATACAACTTCTCTGTGTTGCCAGTAAGAACAACAAGAATCATAGAGCCAATTGGTGTAGAGGAAAATGTTCTCATTGAGAAATCTAAATCTTTGTTCGCATTTCTAGAACAACTAGACTTTGATGTCTTAATGAGATTCGAAGAGTTCTTGGCAGAACTAAATCTAACAGAAGATGAGTACATCCAAGCTATACAATGTACACTTAAAAAACCAACAGTTTTCCTTAAATGAAAACTTTCACATATTTGGAACAATAGTTTCTCCAAGGACATGCCATTTATGTGGAATGCAAATACAGATGCACAATATGTCCTCAATGCATATGCTACAACATCATATTGTACCTTGTACATGACAAAGGTTGACAAATCTATGACAATTGCATTCAGAAGAATACACAAAGAACATGAAAAAAGTCATATTGATGCTATGCAAATGATACATACACATGGAAATACATCACTTAATCTTCAACAAATGTCTTCTCAAAAAATAGTCCACATTGCACTTTCCCTTCCTCAGAACTATAGTTCAAGGAAATGTGTCTTCATAAACACATCTCCACTTGAGAAACTCAAATTTGTGCTTATACCGCCATCTTTTCTAGAACAAGAACCTGATGATTCAGAGGACATGACATGTCTCTTTATTACTGATTATTACCTCCATCATCCAACTCCTATCAAGCATATCCTCCTACCAGAGTTCGTATCGCATTACAAGAAAAATGGTACACCCATATCAAAAAGAAAAAAACTAAGTGTAATACACTTTTTCAAATACAACAAACACATTGACTATGAGAACTATTATTGTACGTTCCATTTGATCAAAATGAAACACATTAAAACATAACTTCCCTCCATGGGAAGATGCATATATTACTTATGAGACTACAATACAAACCAATGAATCTAGATTTACATACAATGTTAATCCAACATGGGGTGATTAAGAAAGTGAAATTCATGAACTAGAAAACCCTAACAATGTTGATGAGACACTAACTAATCATAAAACAACTAGAACTCTATGTGAGTCCTATGAATTGCAAGAAGATTTTCCTTGTCCTTGAGCAACTTGCATTGAAAAAACGTATCAATCTTGGCTTTCAAGTCACAAAACATCCTTTCTTCACTGAAAATAGAGAATACTATAGAGTTAGACGACCGTTGAATAGAGAACATCAAGAAATCCTAAAGGACATTGCAATTAAAAAACGCTTAAACATGCATACTCTTGTGCACTTGTTCCTTACAGGCGGGGCAGGAACAGGAAAGAAATTCACAGCGAAAGCACTATTACAAATGCTTATACAAATCTATGATTCAAACAATTCGACTGACCCTATGAAACCAAAGGGGCTAATAGTTGCATACATAGAAAAATATGCATATAATGCAAATGGAACAATAGTCCACTCTGCATTTTTTAATGCCTTTTAACAAGTCACATTTTCTTCCACTCATCAAGGAACTGTTAGATACCTTGTATAAGATTTATGATGAACTACAACTTGTATTCATAGATGAGGCATGTTTTATTGGAATTCGCTTCTTATATTCCATTGGCAATCGACTGGGAAACATAAAACATGTGCACACCAAATACTTCGGGGACATTGACATGTTATTATGTGGGGATGTTTACCAGGTGCAACCAATTCAAGATTGTTTGATATTTGAACAACCTACGGTCAATATGAAAACAATGACGCATGACTTATGGAAAGACAATATAAAATGCTTTGAATTGCATACTACAATGCACCAGACAGATGAAACATTTATTGCAATTCTGAATAGAATGTGGACAAACAACCAAACATGTGATGACTTAAACATGTATTAATTCAAGGTGCATGCGACCTACACCAATATACCCAACCTTCCTATACCTGTTCTACATGAATAGGGATGTTAAAATGCATAATAGGTACATGATATCGCTCATTCCTGGCGATGATATCATCATCAATTCAATTGACCTTGAACAAGACAACCATGGAAATGTACCATGTCATCAACATACAACCACTTTGCCTTTGCAACTTGTCCTGAAATTAGGCATGCTAGTTGAAATATATGCCTGCAACTATGATTCACAGGATTGCTTAGTGAATGGTGTAGATGGAATACTCAAAGCTTATACCAAAACATAAAAATTTGATGTCCTCTGGATTAATTTCCATGAACTGGATATTGGACACTGAAAATAAAACAAGTTAGCTTATCTATATAATTCAAACACTGCACGCGATTGGACACCTATATTATGAATATCAAAACCAGTATCAACATTGGAAAAGACAGGTCAACTGAAGATTCGAAAACAATTTCCAATTAAACTTGCATTGGCACGTACAGTCCACAGATCACAATGGCTAACTCTTGATAGTGTTGTGTTCAACCCTACTGGAATTCGAATACATGGACATGTATAAACAGCGTTGTCAAGTGTGATAAGTATAGACTCCTTGTATTTGCTAAGCACTCTTACAAAAGATAGCTTCAAAGTCAAACACAAATTTGATATTGAGATGCAACGCCTTAGGACTAGCGCAAAATGGCATCTACAGTATGATTACCAATCCATATAAAGAAACTCATCTGTATCAATTCTCTCACTTAACAAGCACAACCTACATGCACATATGGATGATATACGCAATGACTATGACACAATGCAATCCAATATTTTATGCTTGCAGAAAACATACATGACATTATGCATGCAAAACAAATAATTTCCAAATTACAATTGCATATCAAGTTACACTACACATGGGGTGATGATATTAGTGAAAAAATATTTAACAATTTTGGAGCATATGCATTTCGAAGAAAACAATGTTGAGATGGTGTTGGAAAAAGTAATCTTCCATGAATCAGAAATTGCAATATTGAATCTCTATGCTGCTCCGCATGCAACATTGTCCAACATATTGAATGTTCTTGCAAATGCATTACAACATTTACATCTCAACGAAACCATTATCATTCTAGGAGACTTCAATATTGACATGTTACAAAATAATTCCAGAACAAAAGAATTGGAAAAATACAAGTGCAATTACAGTCTCCTCTTTCTTTTGGATAAGATAAACCATGTATAAAACGCACTTATTGACCATGTATGGTCAAATGTGCCCATTTCACAATACAACATCTTTATCTTAGACACATGCTGGTCTGATCAAGATACAATTAGTATTGTACTTGAATTATGAAATATACATCAAGCATATTACAAGATCATATTTCTATGTCTCAAAGCATATGTGACTAACTTGTTGCACAAAACCAAATTATTCATCTATAATCAACCAACTTCTTAATTTTTCCTTCCTTGTAATTGATTTTGGATAGAAAAAATATTCTATATAGATATAGAAATGGATCAAGAAAAACAAAGGTAGATGCTTCTAACACTATATGTTACTCTATTCCTTTGATTTTAGTTTATTGTATGTACATATTCCTTGATTTTTCCTTTCATACCAACTTACATTCATGTTCATTGTGTTTTGTACTTTCCTTCATTGAAACAAACAGAAAAACTGGACAAGACAAAGAACTCTTAACCAGACATGTAAAAGAATACATACAAAGGTGTATACTTCTGCCCATATCCATATTCCATTGTTTTTCAATTATTCTTTGTATATTTATTCTACTCATTCGCAACTCTTTTTCTTTTTTTCTTAGATACTACATATCTTCCTATATATTAACTTATCTTCATGTCACTTGTATTTTCTGTGCTGCTACCTTGAAATAAATAAAATTGTATTCCATCTTTTTTACATGTGTTCCTACATATC
>JZKD02S2245465.1:0-17862 GCA_000966675.3 Picea glauca | reverse complement strand
ACTAAATCCCTTTTCCCTTTTCTTTTTCCTCTCTATTATCCCTTTCTGGTTCTATACTTAGTCGCATTTCTATGATTGTGGGTTCTCGGGTCCTTATCTCCATCTATATCCTCACAACACAAATCTTATTGATCGTTGTCCATTCCCATACTTAGTCAATTTTATGACCACGAGTTCCCGAGTTAGCGCTATCGAACACTCATGCCCCTGTT
This sequence comes from Picea glauca, assembly GCA_000966675.3. Lineage (NCBI taxonomy): Eukaryota > Viridiplantae > Streptophyta > Pinopsida > Pinales > Pinaceae > Picea > Picea glauca. The sequence continues at coordinate 17,650 of JZKD02S2245465.1, read as the reverse complement.
TCGTGATATACATCTTACACCCAAAACTTCCATGATCTACAATTCGAGTTCGAGCCAGGAATCCTCGAACTCGCAAGCTTCACTCTACCCAATTTCACAAAATTTTCAAAGAATTTATTGCTCTTTTCCATTCCCACCACCTTCGTGTCCTTCCCAATACACATTAATTATGCTTTTATTAGTGACAACTGACCACACATGTTCGAAAAGATACACATTAAACCACGATTTACTGGAGATTATATTATCAGATATCTTCTTTACATTTTACATTTCATATTACTTTATAGGAAGTTAGTTTCTTTATTCCTCCCATGTATTTGTGGGTAGATTGTTTTTTAATAATTGTAAATTAAGATATAAGTTATATTTTCAATGTCTTAGTGTATATTTATTCAATGAAATTTCAACATAAGTTTTAATACTTAACAAAAAATTATCATTTGATTTCTAAAAAACAATTGAACATAAGTTTTAAAATTTATTTATTTATTTCAATTCTCTTTTAATTCTACATATTTAAACTTTGATTTGCTTGTTGTTAAAGATCTATTTTAATTAGCCTCTACTTAGCATATTGTTAATTTTAGTTTTTTTTAAAGTAATCCTCCCATCTTTTGACGTGTCTATACTTATTTTCAGTACATGTCAATAATTATCCTCATCAATAATTATATGGTGCCAACTATCATCTCCATTTCCAAATCTACTTGGCAGGGACTAAGTTGCATTTAATTTGGCTAATATTCATGTGCACATATATGTTTGATAAGGTGAAGCAAGAAAATATAATTTACAAAATATGTAAAATATGTGTATCAAAATAATGATTATATCTATTAATTTATATAAAAAATAGTCATGGTAATGATTATAAATTGATTGATTATTATGTGAAATAGGGATAATATTTTTTTTTAGGAGTCAAATCTATCATAATTCAACCTGAGAAGAGTCAATATTGGTAGATATAGGTTAACTTGTCACTTTTATTCAAGGAATACAAGGTAATTGAAATAAATAACTAATTAATGTAGACTTTCACTCTTACAAGATATAATTTTAAATTATTTATCAATTTTCTTAGATTTAAAATAACTAATTAATGTAGACTTTCACTCTTACAAGATATAATTTTAAATTATTTATCAATTTTCTTAGATTTAAAAAAAAAAACTTCAAAACTAAAAAAAATGGTTTTATCTCTTTAAAATGTCCTTATTTTCTATCATCCCTATGGCTAAATTGTAATTAAAATCAATTTTCATAGATTTGAATCAACACGGACTCCAAAACTAAAAAAATGGTTTTATCTTTCTTTAAAGTATCATTGTTCCCTATTATCCCTATGACTAAATAGAATGGCTAAATAGAAGTCATGTAATATAATGATAAATTGTAAGAGAAGTTGTGTACTTTTGATACAATATAATATATATGAAAATAAGATAAATTAATATAAATAAACTTCAAATATCTATACTTATAAGTTGGAAAAATAATATATAAAATTATTTAATATTAATACTTAATAGTTTGAATATTTCAAAATGGGAAATTTTTTTGTGTAGACATTTGTCTTAAATTTGATAAAAAATTGTTGAATTGGTAGATTTGAATCATTATTTTTGTATAATCCTAATGTTCTAAAGATTTTTTAACATGCTGAATCTATTTTTATATTTAAAACTAGATTTTAAACAAGAAAAAATAATGATTTCAAACAGATTTTATGTGGCAGCTAAATAAACCATTTAGTAGAATAGTTAGACAACAATAAGATTATTAAATTAAAAAAAAGAGCAACCAATCATATCTCAGCAAAACAAAATTTATAAATTTTTTACGATCGAATAGGTACACGGTAAAGAGACTTGCACGTCACACAAAATCGCTGAGCGTTACCTTACAATTTAATTGGGTGAGTAGAAAAGTTGCACGCTTTCTATAAATAATAGCGACAGTTCCTTGATATGATCAAAACAACGGTATGTGTGTCTTCACCTTCCCAGGAATGCACGGATCCGTCCTCCGGGCAAATAAACTCGATTTTTCAAACCGTCCAAAATGATCCTCTCTTTAGAAAATACAAAGCCATATCTCCGTTTGATAATGACTCAACAATCCCTGGCTTCCCAAAACTTTGACACGAATCATGTCATCCTATCATCTGCGGCCACAATGTGGCCTGTTCAATGATTTCTCAGTAAAATAATTTGTTACGATCTATGTACAGAATTCAAGGGACGGAATTTTCATAAAATCTATCATATTGAAATTCGAGGACAAATATTTGAAACAAGTGATTTCGTGTATTCTGTGATCAATTTATTAAAGCAGACAAACTTATTATAAATATTGCTAAAACCTTGATAATTTAAACACTAGATAAACTTACTCTAGATGTTGATAAAACCCTGATAATTTATAACAAATCTGTTCCATCACTGTCTCAACTTATATGGCGGTCTTCCCATTCTAAATACCATATGAGGGTCCTCGGCCCCTGACCACTTTTGCCATTTCGGCCCTGAAAATGCGTCGCGCACAGGGAGGCTGCCAGATGTAGTTTCGAACGTCGAAAAAGTTAAATTAACGAGTTTGGAGGTTTTTCAGATAGTCATTTCAGTGGAAGGTGTCCTGTTTCAGATAGAAGCATCCTGCAGCTTACATGGGTAAGAGTGCGATGGCAGGGAGAAATTCATGGTCCTTCTCAAACCTGTGATTATGGGCAACCTGACGCAGCTTCGCAGCGATATTTTGGAAGGATCAAAGAACCAGCACTTTGATAACAGATTACCTTACAACGTTTTAAGGGTTCCTACAAGTCTGCTATATTCTTCTGTGTTCTGTGCAGAAGGCGCCGCTCAAGATGGCACAATACCACCTTCTTCTTCCTGTACGGTAGCTTCCCCGGAGGCCTTGTCAGATAACTAGGCTTACTTGAACCGTTATTGTGATATATTGTAATGACCGTTTCATTAGCAGAAAACATTCTGTCTGTAAAGAAATCCATGGAATGGAATTTCATTTGTTCTGTCAATTTTTTAAGTGAGATCAGTTGAATTTCGTAAACACAGCCAACTTTAAACTTTGTTTACGTCGCGTAACGCCACATGATATCAGGGTACTAAACTGTTTACGTAGCGTTTTTAAATTTGTTATTGTTATTATCTGAAAGGGTATATCTATTGGTAATAGGAACAATTAATCATCTTTTAATCTAAAATTTTAATCTGATGACTAATAATTAAAGATAATAATTAAAGATGCTGAAATATTCTTAGTAGTCCTTCCAAATCAATGAATGTGATTTACTCTTTATAATCTCCTTGTATTTTTGAATACATCTGTTAACCTGTTTATTTTTTAACATTTACCTAATCATATTAAGAAATTACTATAACACTATATGATTGCCATGTTTAAATGATTAACGTTTAACATTACCACGTTTGAATTATTAACCACAAATTTCCTCACTTGTCCTCATCTATCACAATTATGTTACTATACTAGTTGATACTTATCAATCTGTTAATCAATCCAATAGATGATAAATACGGAGATATTTTACTGTCTTCTTATCGTTGTCAATCCATATCCATATGTAACAGACAGGAATCACGTACGGAGAGAGATCTATTCTCAATCTTTTGAATGTACGGACAGGGATCACTTCGATTTTAAATATTTTTTGGATTCGTGTTTTTCTTCAATATGGAAATTTGTTGCAAAACCTCGTCCTTTTTCCTACCCCAGTAGGGAAGAAATTAACATAGGAGTGGTCTAACTCGGAGCAATTTTTTTTCTTGTTACTTTTTCTGTTTATTTTTTGGTAGTGTAGTTTTAAATTTCTGGTCAATCCAAAAGTTTGATCGATTTTATGAACATCTGAGTTGGTTTAGAATGAGGCAAAATCCTCAAGGTAAAGTTTTGAAATGCATGGAATTTTGATCCATGTAAACTCAGACTACCCCTGAAAATCTTACAGATTCAGGCCAAAACAGAGAAGATTGCTTCCTAGTTAGCTTACTCCATTAACATATATTAGTTATTATGGAAAGACATATAATTTATAATCTTCATGTAGTCTTTGCAAATTAAAGAAGAGATGTGCCAAGTAGTGATTAAATTTGAGAGTTAGTCTTAATTTTACTTAGCATGAATATATATTCATGCAATCTTGATGGAAAGCCTACAAAAAAAAATCACATTTCAGTTGAGAATAAAAATTAATTATACAGTTTGTTAAAAAAATGTTAAATAGAATACTATATTCCTAATTAATTTTATGCTTAGTAGAGAAATTAGTAAATCCAAAATATCATTTTAACCTTAGCAATATGTTTGTAAAATATCATCTTAATATTCTCAAAGAAAGCACGGATTCAAAGATTGAAATCTTAATTGTTGAAGAAGTTTTTGCAAATTTAAAAATGCTTCCAAATGTTTCCACATGCTTGTTAAGAGAATTAAACATATATATTTTTCTAGTGTGCCTATTGTCTTTACAGCCCCAAATTTGTGAGCTAGTATATATTTGTGAATACCACAAGAACTGAAGAAGTTATTTCATCATTCTATTTTTTAATGATTATTTAATTGATTGCAACAATAGAAATAACTAGTTCCAAATTTGGATGACCCATAAGATTTCCAAATCAAAGAGGCACAAAGATTTTATATCATATTCTCAAAAAGAGAAGTAGGTGCTGCTAATGGGAAGCCCTTAGACATTCCATCCAATAGTGAACACATGAACATGAAAGTAACATAAATAGCTATGGTTTCAAAGACATATTATTGGATATCAAATTCCAACAAATTACTCCATAATGAAATACCAACACAATTCAAGTGGAACAAGAATTCAAAGAATACATCTACAAATCTACTTTAGGAACAAAGATTACCAATTTAGGATGGCAATAATGCCATGTTCTTTGGCATGGTATGGATGGTTCAAAATAAGGGAAATACTAACATAGTTCAAATCATTGAAATCAAGCATAATAAGATTTCAAATAATGCCTTCTACTAGATGAAGAACAAACACATTGATAGGAATTTGAAAGGTAGTTGATCCAGATTTAGGAACTAATTGATTAATAGACTGAATACAATAAACATAGAGATATGGGGAATAACACAAATATCTAGTGAACAATATCTTCTATTAAATAATGAAATAGGCTGAAACTGTAAAACTGCAGAACTGAAACACTTCCTCGACTGGTGATAGTTATCTCTAAGAAGAGATGTGGCTGCTACGCGCATTTTTTTGAGAAAAATGGATTACAATGAGGCTCGAGAGGCCTTTTTGATATTACTCATGAATGTCAAAACCCTAAACATCCAAAAACCTAACCCTCGAAGGTGAAGCGTCAAAAGTCATGTGGGTCTTATGGGTAAGTTGGTGTAATTTGGTACCTCAACTTCCCAGGGTCATAACTTTTGCATACGACCTTCGTTTTTAGGCGCGTGATAGCCTGTTGGAAAGCTCTTTCAAAGAACTACACATTATGTCGTCAAACTTTGACTCTGTCTACAATTTGACTATGGTGAGCCAAAAAGACAACGTTTAAGACCCCAAAATGGCCCTAGAAGTATAACAAGATGTGTTGACATGAAAACAGGCAAAATAAGCCAGTTGGATTAGGCGAGAGGCCACCTGTATCGACCTAGAGGATGTGTGGGGCTTCAGACAACCCCATAAGTGTAGAACCCATAATTACAAAGCAGTACAAAAGAACGTGTTGAAAACAAATGGACACAAGGAGCCAGTTGGAATAGGTGGGTGGCCCCCAATATCCACCTGGATCAATCCTCCCCCCTTAAGAAGTAGGTCTCCATTGCGTTGAGTTCCCCCATCAGGTGAGGAAACTTCTGTTGGATTTGGCTCTGGGTGAGCTAGTTTCCTTGGTGTAGGAGTTGCCATGCCCCTACAACCAGATAAATATGGATCCATTGTTGGCGAGTGCTCTTGACCTGTGTGTCCACTATCTAATCAGTGGATGCTTGTTCCATGCACTCAGGGTTGAGCTTTGTTGGTGTCAGTTTTCCTGTGATTCCAGAGGTGTCCAATAATGGTAGAAATTATGGCGGAAGGAGCTCCACATTGAATACTAGTTGCAGACCAAGGAAGGGTGGAGTGTTGAGCTCAAACTAATTGCTACCCACAACCTTGGTGATAGTTTAAGGCCCATAAAGAAGTGGGAAAATATTCTGATGGGGCCCGGTGAGATACTCCTTCTGCAAATGTAACCACACATTGTTGCCAACCTGAAACTCATGTGGTACCCTATGTTGATCATGGCATTTCCTGTACATAGCATTATATTTCTGCAAAATCTCTTGTACCTGTTGGAGGATGTGTTGATTCCGTTCAATGAATCTGGTGGCTTTTTTTATCGCATATTGATCAGGGGAAGAGTATGTTTGTGCGGTGGCAAGAAGAAGTTCAACATCAATGGGTCCCAATGGTTGGAATCCCAAACCTACCTGAAATGGGCTATGACTGGTGGAACGAGAGCCTTGTTGTAATTGTGTTGGACATATGGGAGACTCTCGTCCCATGTATGTGGATTCTTAGAATTGTACATGCGTAGGATGTGCACAATCATCCAATTGAATACCTATATCTGGCCATCGGTTTGGGGGTGGAAGCAGTGGATTTTGTGAGCTTGGTGTCCAACAGATACCATAGACTCAACCAAAAGGTATTGAGGAACCTGTTGTCTCGGTCGAAGATGACTGTCTGTGGTATCCCAAAGTGGACCCACACTCATTTGAAGAAGAGCTTGTCAGTATCTATCATTGTGACCTTCTTCTTACAGGCTGTGAGCATGGCCATCTTTGAAAATCGATCAACGACCACAAACACACAGTCATTTCCTTTCTTGGTGGAAGGAAATCCATACATGTAATCCATTGAGATGGATTCCCAAGGCTTCTCAGGAATAGGAAGAGGGGTATATAAGCCTTGCCTCTTAATTGCTGGCATGGAAATGACATAGGAAGAGTAAGAGTGATATACTTGCTGACGTCCTATTGATGTTTGGGCCAATAAAAATGTTTCTGAAGAACGACCATAGTTTTCTCTACGCCAAAATGTCATGCCACCCGACTATAGTGGGATTCCCAAATCATCTTTGCATGCTCTCTTGTAGGAACAGAGAGATGGACTAGGTGGCATAAGATTATGTCCTGAATGTGAAAATAAATGACAGTTGTGGTTGTACCCAAGAGCTTATATGTGGTGGTGAAGTCCAGATCTTGTTGATAAAGTTGGGGCCACTCATATGCTTCATATCTAGAGGAATGGAGCACTATGGTGAGTGCAGCCACAAAAGGCCGACTAAGGAAGTCGGCGACACGATTGGAGATACTTGTCTTATACTTGATGTTGAGATGGAACTGTTGCAAGTAGGTGGACCAATTTTGATGGTGGTCACTCTGCAATTTCCCCTGTGTCTGTATGAACAACATAGGCTTGTCATCAATGTGTATGATCGTCTCTTTACCCAGAATGTAATGTTTCCATTGATGACAGGCTTGTACAATGGAATACATTTCCTTATCATAGGTGGGGTATTTTCGAACAGTATTGGAAAGTGTCTCACTATGGTATGCCACCAGATGCCTATGTTGAGTGAGAACTACGCCCACAACATAGTCAGATGCATCAATCTCAATCTCTAATGGTTAATGCAGATCAGGCAAGGAGAGTACTGGAGCTGAGCACAAGCGATGCTTTAGATCATCAAATGCTCATTGTTACTCATTCCCCCACATGAACTTGGCCTTACCACTACCCTTGGTCACTTGGCTAAGGGCCCATGCAATATGGGAGATTTCAAGCATGAAGCGTCGGTAGAAGTTGACTAGTCCCAAAAAGCTCTGAAGCTCAGTCAGTGTGGTCAGAGTTGGCTAGTCACATATGACTTGGATCTTAGCTAGAACAACATGTACCCCATGCTCATCAACAATTTATCCCAAGTATTATACCATGCTCATGCCAAAAGAGCATTTTTCTAAGTTGGCATATATCTTGTACTACCACAGAGTGCTCAAAACTTGTTGAATATGCCACATGTGATCCTCCCATTGGCTATTGAATATGAGGATTTCATCCAAATATACCACCACAAAGGAGTTGGTGAAAGGTCTCAATACATCATCCATCAACCTCATGAAATTGGATGGTGCATTTTTTAAGCCAAAGGGCATGACTAGCCATTCGTAGAAACCTTCTTTAGACTTGAAGGTTGCCTTCCATACATCAGTTGGTTCGATGGGAACCTGGTCGTATCCACACTTTAGGTCAATCTTGCTGAAGAAATTTTCCCCCTTGAATTGGTCAAGAAGGTCATCAATCTTGGGAATGGTGTAGTGGTTCTGGATTGTTATTTTGGTTAAGGCTCTATAATCAATGTAGAGTAGCCAAGTCCCTTCCTTCTTCTGCACCAATACAATTGAGCTTCCACAAGGGGAGGTGTTGGGTCTGATGTGCCCCTTTTGAAGAAGCTCTAAGATCTAACACCTGATTTCGTCATTCTCCATCAGCACGCATCGATGGACTGGTCCATTAGGTAGAGGTATGTCAAGGGTTAGATAAATTGGATGCTTGACTTGGCAGTGTGATGGTACCCCTTTAGGTGAGGAGATGATGTCTTCGTATTCTTCCACAATCTCGTCCACTTGATTATGTTATGAAGAGAGGCGTTGTGTAGAGGCCACATATGTGGTGGCGACCTTATACTTACTATGAGCAAGGATCACAAAGAAGATGAACTTCCCAGCCTGTGAAATGACATTACTGCATTGCTTAGAAGAGATTAAAGAAATAGCAGTAGACAACACTACCTCTGGGATCATGTACAATTGTCTACCCAAAGTAATAATAACATTGTGGGGTCTAGACTCATACATGACATGACACTTCCAAAAATATGGTTATCCTAGAATAACATCACAAACTTCAAGGGGAGAAATATCACATAGTACCTCATCTTTGAAAGGCTTGATGTTGTAGGGAAGAAGACACTGTTGGTTGACACAAAGATATCTTCCTTGGCAAAGCCAACCGATGGTGTAGGGTTGCGGGTGTGGTGTCATTGGCAGGTTCAAACGCTTGATGACCTCCTCTAAAATCAGGTTCTTCTAACTACCATTGTCGACAATGAAATGAATCAGTGCCCCGTTGACCCACATCCGCGAGTGAAAGAGGCGTTCCCCCTCCTTTGGTTCTTCTGGTTCGCTTGGCTGAACTTTGGCGGTATCGACAGTGGCACTAGGTTCAACATCGATAATCTGCTTCCCTCCTTTAAGATTTGACTCAGAATCAGAATCGGCCTCTGACTCAGAAGCCTTATTCTTGACCATGAGGGACTGCTTGGAGCGACATTCCTCGGTGTTGTGCCAAGGAATTTTATGGTACTCACACCATTTTCTCATGTCCTTCTTCATCTTCTCATTGCCCTTCTTTTGTTGCATCTTGGACTACTTGTCTTGAGGGAGGCCATATCGACTTGGTCCCTTGTTGTGTGGTTTAGGGATGCCTTTTCCCTAGTTTAGCTATGAGGGGTTTGCAGATCCAAACTCTTGTTGTTTCTTCTTAAATTTCTTCTCGATATTAACAGTGTATCGATAAGTCATGCCCAAAGAGGTGATGTCCAATAAATCCATTTTTGTTTGAATGTATCTATGCAAACAACCATGGTATTTGAGTAATAGATGGTCCTCACAGTCTTTGATACATAATTTGGTGCATAGGGTATGGAAAATTATGGTGAAATCTGGTACTTTCTACTCCCTTTCTTCACGTAGGGTGGTCCATCTGGTCTACTGGTCCTCGTAGCTTCCAATATGGTAGTATTGTTCTATAATGGTGTCCCGGAAGGAATCCCATGTGGGGGCCACCACAAACATTATATATTCCTCCACGATCCTTTGCTCAGAGTAAGTATCCCACCAGTATTTAACATGGGGAACAGGCTTAAGGAGTGCAAAATTGATCTTTTCCCTATTGGAAAAATTGTGGACCGAAAAATATCGTTCGAGTAGATTCAACCATTTATCTACAACATCCACATCTATTAGTCCTTCAAATAATGGAATATCAAAATTTACATGTACCTTGAATGGGGTTGCATGGCTGCTTGATGAATATGCTTCTCCTATAAGAAACCATCGAAGGATTTGCATGAAGTTGTACATCATTTCGTTCCTTTTTCGCACGAGGGATTCCTCGAGCAACATGTTAATAGGATCTCCTACTCCATCATCTTTCTTTTCGTCCCCCATGATTTGCTGTCAGGCTCGGCATGATTGATCTGGTAATGGATCAATTGGTTTGAGTCCCAACTTCTTGTACCCAGATCTTGTCAGGGACATGCATGAAAAAAAATAAATGAAGAGCATACCTCTTTGATACCACTGATCTGGATTTAGGAGTGGAACGGACTGATTAATAGACTGAATAAAATAAACATAGAGATATGGGGAATAACACAAATATCTAGTGAGCAATATCTTCTATTAAATAATGAAATAGGCTGAAACTATAAAAATGCAGAACTAAAACACTTGCTCGAATGGTGGTAGCTATCTCTGAGAAGAGATGTGGCTTCTATGCACATCTGTCTGAGCATAATGGATTACAATGAGGCTCCTGAAGAATTTTTTATATTACTCATGAATTCCAAAGTCCTAGACATCCAAAAACCTAACCCTAGAAGGTGAAACGCCAAAAGTCATGTGGGCCCTATGGGTAAGTTGGTGTAATTTGGTACCTCAACTTCCCAGGGTCATAAATTTTTCATACGACCTCCGTTTTAGATGTGTAATAGCCTGTTGGAAAGGTATTTCAAAGAAATACACATTTTGTCATCAAACTCTGACTCCATCTACAGTTTGACTGTGGCGAGCAAAGAAAACAATGTTCAGGGCCCCAAAACGGCCCTAGAAGTACAACATGAGGTGCTGACATGAAAACATGTAAAATAAGCTAGTTGGAATAGGTGAGAGGCCACCCATATCCACCTGGAGGATGTGTGGGGCTTCATACAACCCTAGAAGTGTAGATCCCACAATTACAAAGCAGTACAAAAGAACGTGTTGAAAAAAATGGACATGAGGAGCCAGTTGGAATAGGCGGGTGGCCACCTATATCCACCTAGATTAGTAGTGTAGAGAATTGATGATGAAAATAGAACCAAAATTTTCATGATGTCATGGATGGTTCAAGAAAATAGATAGGTAATATTAAATGATATTTCATAAAACAAATAGAGATCATAAATTTACTTATAGTCCTCATACATTTATAGTCTAACAATACAATGATTCATATCGCATGCACCACCATTAATAGTCTATCAATACAGAGATTCATTTTAACCCTCCAAATAATCAAAATTTTATCTACTAATTAAAACAAATTAACACATGTAAATATTTTGTGTTTAAAATTGTTTTTGACATCTAACAATTGAGGCTTTAAATCTAAGCACTCCCATAAATATAAACACCTCATTTGCTTAGAACAAACAAAAATTCTTGCCTCATCGTCCTCGTACACCTCAAGTATTCGGGAGGCTCTTGAAATGGAGAAACACATAATTTTAATCGCGAAGATGGATATAAACTCATCCATTCTCATGGATTTTTTGGATTTGAAAATTTTTAGTTATTTTCTCACGCTCTCAATATTTGAACCCCCCTAAACCCTTTCCTCTTAATCATTTTTCTCTTTATATTTATATATTTTCTCTAATTATTATTGGAGGCATATGTACTCATTGATTTTAGTTATATATTTTTATTTATTAAATATCTTTCACAATGCATAATTTCCAATGGGCTAATTGACTAATTTAAACCCGCTTTTATTCATTTTTTCAATTTGACTTTTAACCATTTTCAACCCCTTTCTTCAATGATTATATTTTCTCTCTCATCCTATTTATTTTCATTTCTTGACACTCTTTTCTCATTCTTAAACTTCTTACATATTATAACTTCAGAAAGCCCAAGCAACATATTTTAATATAATATTTTTACATTTATTACTTATATATACACAATACTTTAAAACTTATTGCAATTCATTTGTAAATTAAAATCAAAATGTGAAATGTGTGTTTTTCCTCCCTAGTTTTAAGTGTATATTTGTATATGTTTACACTATCAATTACACAATACAAAGTATAAAAATATCTTTATAGGAACAAATTATAAAAAATATGTGTTCATATCACTAGTAACATATAGAAACTAAGATATAGAACACCAAATTAGGATTATATTTAGATATCAAAGGTATAGGAAATGTATAAATTATTATTGTAAAGAAGACATAATATATGATGTGATAGTGTGAATCTAAAGAGATGTGGGGATAAAACTTATATACAATTTAATCTTTAGAAGTCAAGCCATCATGATGAGCAATTGTGAAAACCTACATACTCAAGTCTTTTCTTGTTATCTCAGTTTGACGTATACATTCTCTTACATTCATGAAAAACAGTCAAGAAAAAAAGCTATTCATATGTGAAGGTCGTGAAAACCTACACACTGAGGCCTTCTCTTGTTGTCTCAGTTTGACATATACATTCTCTTGCATTCATGAAAAACACTCGAGGAAAAATGCTATCCATATGTGATGGTCGCACAAGGACTTACCTTTGGAAATGACAATGAATGTTTTGTAATGTCTACCCATATCTATTATAATACATCACTCTAAAAATTTCCTAAATGAAGAAACAAGTTTCCACCAATGTTATTTAGTTTAAAGGTAAACCAAATGCAAAAATAAAAACAATGTTACGATTCATGTGTCAAACAATATATTGAATGTTATCTAGTTTAAAGGTAAACCAAATGCACAAATAAAAACAATGTTACGATTCATGTGTCAAACAATATATTCAATAGACAAAAGAGACAAGTGCAATGAAGGATATCTTCTTAAAAAAAAGATATCTTCTAAAAAAGGCTTATATAAAGTACAATTTTCGACCAATGTTATTTAGTTTAAAGGTAAACCAAATGTACAAATAAAAACGAAGGTACGATTCATGTGTCAAACAATCTGTTCAATAGATAAAAAAGACAAGTGCAATGAAGGATATCTTCTAAGAAGGCTTATATAAAGAGGAGGATGATTCAACCTCGGTTGAAGGCTATGATGTTAGGATGAGGTGTGAGAATGATATGTGTAAGAGATTTGAGAAGTTATTTGAAAAAATAAACACAATTATTAAAAACAAATAATTATTTTGTGTATTTAATAATAAAAACAAATAATTATTTATTTTATTTGAAAAAACAAATATAATTATTAAAAACAAATAATTATTTTACATTTTTAATAATAAAAATAAATAATTATTTAAAAAAAATAAAATTATTTTACATTTCCAAAATATCTTGATTGGTGCCTAATAAATTGTGTTATGAAAATTATTTATTATATGTAAATTATGGATGGGGAGAAAATTCTCACATTTGGATGTGAAGACCTCAAATAAAAACCCATAAATGGAGGAAGTGTGGTCATCGATGGACTAAGGACGCAAGAATCACCCAATAATGAACCAAAATCACATCACACTTTTGTTGGTGAACGTATTGCGAGAGGAGTGGATCCTTTTGTTACCTTGTGGTGGAGAGGAGTACCTCAAATGGAATATATAGTTGAAAACAAAGGGGATCTTAGGTTGGTATGTGAGTTAAAATAAACAGTTAAAGGAAATCGTTTAGGGTGGAGGATTGAGCTAAATAAAGTAGAAATAAGAGAATTTTGGATGTGTAGGTGGGGAAAAAAGATTTTATATCAAATGATCAATAAAATAAAAATGATATTAATAACACAAAATTTGGTATGATGGAGATGTCTAATTTTTTCCATATTCAACATAAAGTTGACATGTGGTGTGTAATTCTTTTAATGCTAAATATAAAGTTGGCATGTGATATTTAAAAAAATATTAATAAAATAAAGGTATACCAATGTCCATTTTAAATTTTATAATATAATATAATATAATTTTATATCAACTTTGTTTATATACTAAGAAAAAAAATAATTAAAAATAAATAAATAAATCTTTTTACTTTCCCATATGAAATATATGTGTAATTTATTCAATTCTAGATATGGAGTTGAGACATGGAATTCAAAAAAATATTAATAAAGAAAAAATTTCAATGTAATCATAAATAAATAAAAAATCATTATGATAGAGATGTGTAATTCCTTCCAACGTCAACATGGAGTTGACAATTGGTATATTGAGACATGCCATATTGGTATAGATCCATTAACTTCCCATATAATGATTCCATAGATCAATATTTGAGGAATTGTTTTCACCTCTAGCGATTTGATCCCTCTCAATCCATGACAGATCTAGAATTAAGGTATTCCTCTCAATCCATGATAAATCTAGAGTTAAGGTTTATCTATATTGGTTTATACTATTGTACTAATCCACTCTACTCTATTCTTATCATATATAGCAAATATAAGGCATAAAAATGTGATGATAAAAATAGTTATTTTTGTTTCCCCATGCATTCAAATTATACAATAATTTCATTTTATAAAATAAAATCTGTCTAAAGGAATTCTTACCTAATTCCCTTCAACAATTATGCAGCATAAATACATAAAATTCATATTGCATAGTTTTCATAAAATAAATTTGATGCCACATGATAAGTTGGTAACAATAGAAATTTCTAGGCTTCCTTCACCAACTTCTTAATGAACACTTCAACTTCTTGTAGTTTCCTTAATACAGATGACTTCTATATGCAACAACATCATCATTAACACTTGCAACCATGCAATAAACACTCTATTTCCTAACACAATAACCATTATTATCAACATTCATATTCATATATATAACAATTGACTTCTCCAATTATCCAATCATGTTATATATATATATATATATATATATATAACAATCTACGTTTACTAATGCATATTTATATATGCACTAAGATGCATCCTTAACATGCTTATAAATGCATATGCATTTCAATTTTTTGTGCTATGTATGATTGTCTAACATGCCATAACATAATTGTTACTGCAACAATTGCAACAACTTATTTCTTCATGTACCACCTTCCTTTTATTGTTGTTGGCTGTCCTCATGTCTCACTGAATTTTTGTATCCTCTTGTGCTCTTACGAAATCATTAGGCACGTTTTTTCTCTATATCATGAGCACCCTTTTCTAGCCAAACCACACTTTACATCATTCATGTGACATCATAGAATGTTAGTATTTTGTTGGTTATGGGTTAATAACCAAAGTAAATAAAGGGCTATGACCATGTTGTAGAAATAAATGCTAGTAAAGCTAGTAGTGTGTGAGACTATGACATAGTTAGATATGGAAAGGTTATAGTACCACACAAGTATCCAATGAGTTTCTTACTATAATTAATGTTTGAACTAGAACCTTTTTATTAACACTAAGAAGTGTATAAATGATGTGTTGAGGCATTGGCTAGATCTTTCAACTCACTATGGTGGGATGCATGATTTGGATAAATAGCATTATGAAGCCAATGCAAAGTTGCATTGAATAATATACATGAATAAATCATAAGAATATGTAAGTGGTAAATTTGCACACATGCATGTTAAGATAGAAGTATTATAATGAATGCATGCATATATTTTATTTCATGGATAGCTGAAATGTTGTGTTTATTACTAGCTTATGAAGCTCAAAACATTTTAGAAGTTGTTAGATATTGTAACAAGAGAGTTACAAGTTAAAGTTGCCACATGAAGACGTAATAAGGAAATCTGTGTGTCTTAAGTATAAGAATACTTATAAAGAGATTAGTGATTTAGTGGCCAGTTATAAGATGATATCTGCATATTAATATTAAGACTTCAGTTACTTGACAAAAAAAAACCATGAAAAGATTCATGTGACCAAAATACAGCTCCCGCTCCCGTATAGGTGTAAGTTCTGAATTGCTTTTGCGCAGTATCCTAAAAGATCTCCCGCATAGGTGTAATTTAATAGGGTTAGTGGAAACCACACACCCTTTGGCTGCACTTTCTATAATTAATAAAAGACGATTCCTTCAAAGAATCAAAACGACGATATTTATGTTACCTTTTTTAAGGCATGAACGGATGCTTCACTTTGTGGGGCATGAAGAATCCATCGTCTTGGGACATAAACTCGATTTTCCAAACCGTCCAAGATCATCTCCCTTTATAAAAACGAAAACCGCATCTCCACGCAGCGGGCTGTCAATAAATTTCAAGGTGGCATTTAGTCAAAGCTATTTCTTCGCTCCCAAAACATTGGCACCAATGATAAGGGTGCCATCCTATCATTTGCAGCCACCTTGCAGCACGATTAACTATTTCTCACAGAAATAATTCTATGATGACGACCGATCCTGCACTGATTCGGCGGCCAATTTATAAACAACAATTCCATCGCTGTCTCAACTTATATGACGTTATTCCGAGACTAAATACGAAGAAAAGGCCTTCGGTCCACTTTGCCTTTTGTGCTTTGAAAATGCGTCGGCCTACTAGTGAGGCTGCCAAATGTCGTTACAATGTCCACTGGAAATGGTAATTAAAACGTATGGAGAATTTTTGAAACAATCAACGCAGATCGGTGTTTTCAGCAATGGACAACGCAGATCTTTTCATCTCCCCTCCTCTTGGTTGTTGGCTTATCTTTAGATCTCCCAAATCATGAGATGCAAAATCACGTGCTGGTCATCCTGTCCAGCTGGCTATAAACGCTAATGACACGGCATTCCCCGGGCCCGGCCCGGCATATTTTAAGGAGACATTCTTGATTAGCTGACCATAGAGACATTTATTCCATGTATCCGGACTCGGAATAGGGGACATTCTTGATTACCGGACCATAGACACATGTATACCATGTATCCGGACTCGGAGTGTGAAGTATAAGTATACTCGTTTAGCTGATCGTAGAGACGTTAATTCAGTGTATCCAAACTTGGAGTGTCCAGTATACTCGTTTTATTGAAGGCTGATAGCTTATCCTGAGCATTTAGAAGCCAAGGAGCTGTGAACTCCAGTCGACTAATTGAATGGCAACCAGGACCTGGTCGGGAGCTTCTGGCGTTGAAGATGAGGATGAAGACGAGACGAGGAAAGGTCCCTGGACTGTCGAAGAGGACATGCAACTTACGGAGTATATACGCTTACATGGGGAAGGGCGCTGGAGCTTTCTCGCCAAAGGAGCTGGTATGTAATGAATAAATATCTCCTAATAATTGTATCCTGATAGTTCAATCCCTATAACAATATTGGCTTGTGCATTGGAAAATTTTGAGTTTTTCCATATCGTGGGTGGCTATTATTGCTTGGAACCACAGCTTCTTTAAGAAGTTCAGATCAATTTTTTTACTTGTAATGAACGCTTAGAGGAAGCAGAGAAATTAATTTGTCCTCGTGCTCTTATCTTTTTGTGTTAGTCAAAATATAAACAGTACTTATTACGCAGGACTCAAGAGAACTGGCAGGAGCTGTAGGCTAAGGTGGGTTAACTCCCTCCGGCCTGGTCTCAAGCGCAGCAAGATCACTCCTGAAGAAGAACGTTTGATTATTG